>JAXIVD010002392.1:10000-25000 GCA_036785275.1 Cancer borealis | reverse complement strand
TTTCAAATGTTGTATGTTTCTGGACTTCAGCCAAATTTAACATGAAGCCAGATAGTTCTCCATGACTTACTACTCCTCCCTCACTAAATTGAAGCTACCTCTCCTCAACCTATCCCCTTCCTGGGTAATGAGAACACAGGAAAAATTAAGGGACAATATATTGTTAACACAATAAATTACAGTTGCTTCATTTATGCAAACTGATATACCTAAAACTTATTTGCAAACTTTTTAACTGAGGATATTATCATCTAAGTCACTACTAATAATACCATATATCCCTTTTGTTCATTATGGAGAAAGAACAAAGGCCTCATCACCACCTTTCTATTGTACTTGATGAGAAGAAGCACAATAGAGGAAGGGGAGGGGAGGGGAGCTAGTACAATTTGAAACCTTCATGTAGCTCTAGGGCAGACTGCATTGTGCCTTCCTTCTCATCCCTTACACTGTAAAAATTGAAAATTGTTAATAACAATTAAAATACACATAAAACTATTTATAATTAAATAATACTTAAAAATTGTGTTGTATACATGATCTCTTCTTTGGCCTTATGTATCCCTGTAGTCGGGGTTACAAGAATACTATCACTGTATTCCCTGCAAACCATAAAAGGCAACAAAAAGGACGGAGCGAGGGGTCCGGGAAGTCCATCCTCTTTAATTTTTCCTACAAATGACAAGACGAATGAGGTGAGGGGAGGGTTAAGTCTCCTAAATGCATTGTCTTGGCTATCACTTTTAATGAGGATATAGGCTAGATATAGATAAAGATAAGAAAACATGTAATTGAATAATACTTAAAATTGGTGTTGTAAGCACGATTTCTTCTTTAGCTTTATGTATCAATAAGTATACACACATCAATTAGGTGGATTTGCAGCAGATTGACTTTTTTCTGCTATGGAAATAGTAAAGCCTAGATCTTTCTAGTGTTAGGCATTAATTTCCCAGTATATGGATTCTATCTTCTATACAAAGGTCATAAACTTAATTTCAAAGACAAACATTTCCATGATTGGATAAACCTTCACTCTAGATTTATGGTTTAGGACAAAGCAGTACATGCATGAGAGTTGCTGATAGAAGGTAAGGGATTGAACTAGCAAAGAGGGAATATATGGATAGGAAGAGGTGGAGGCTCTTCTAGCGTGGCTATTACCTTAGGGAACCTTCCTGGAGGGAATGAGGTATCAGAAACTAAAGCAATATAAGAATAGGTGGAAAAGTTTGGACTGGTGTGCAGGAGGATAATAAGAGAAAAGTAATTAAATGCATAAGGGGTGTAGGTGGTAGAAGGACGAATTATGCATTAAATGGCGAAATGCTCAAAGAAGTGGAATGTTTTAAGTATTTAGGATCAAAGATTACTGTAGACAGAGAATAGAGACAGATGTGAAGTCTAGGATCAGTGATGTGCAAAAGATATTGGGACGAATAAAGATTGTGTTTAGATGTAAAACGATGAGAATGAATGTAAAGAGAAGGTAGTATGAAGGAGTAGCTGTGCCAACTGCACTATATGGGTCTAAAGCATGGAGTATGGCAGTAGCTCCTCTGAACCTCACACCTCTCACTTTTGATCGCAACCAACCAGTCGTCTTCCATTTGAATGTATCAACCACCTCAACACACTGTTCTACATCCATCCAACTCTCTCATAACATCAGTTCTCCTTTACACCTCATTCCTCACTCGGTTCATAAGTGTTACTCCATACATACTTCTCAGATACCTCATCTCCATTACATTTTTCTCTTCCTCTCTACTACTCCCATAATCCATGTTTCACTCCCATACAGTACAAATGGCACAGCTAGTCCTTCATGTAAACTTCTCTTAACACTCATTCCCAATTGCTTTGCAATGAAAAATTTTCTTAGTTCTTCCCAACACCTTTCCTATATTATATCATTGATCCTACACTTTACCTTCTAAATTCCTCAATCTACAGTAATCTTTAACACTAAATATTTAAAACAATGAACATGCTTATTTACAAAATCAAAATAACATATACATACCTTTACAAAAGGGTACATTTATTCTTCTTCTTAATCCTGACTGAAAGCGCAGCCTTTGTGGCAGTTTCAAACACCTCCCGAACACCTTCCTTGGTTTTGGCTGAGCACTCAAGATAGGCAAAGGCATTGATTTTTTCAGCCATGTTACGGCCTTCTTCTGGTCTGACTGGTTCCTGCTTCATCTTTAGGAGTTCTTTAATGGTTGTAGGATCATTACGAAGGTCCTGTAGAGATAAATTGTTTAGTAATGCTGCCCTAATTGCAAAAATCTAATGCATTAACACCTTTAGCCTTACTTATGAGATCTTCATGAATTTTTCAGATCTTTATGGAAATTGGTAAAAGTTGCCTGGAACCTAACATACAATTATTAATTTTCTACATAGAACTAATTGAAACAGTGGCTGCCCCTAGCACTATTGACAGTGAACAGCGCATTTATGGTACCAATTAGGCACATTATGGATGACCCCAACTGTAAATTAAATTTGTGAGGGTCTGTGTTGTTATATCTAGTAATGGCTGTGAGGAAACTCCACATGGTCTACTTATATGTATTACAAACCATATATACATTACGTAACATTACCTTTTTGTTTCCCACTAATATAATTGGAACATTTGGACAGAAATGTTTAACTTCTGGTGTCCATTTTTCAGGTATATTTTCTAGGGAATCTGGAGAGTCAATGGAGAAGCACATGAGTATGACATCGGTGTCAGGGTAGGAGAGGGGTCTCAGTCTGTCATAGTCCTCTTGACCTGCAGTATCCCACAGGGCCAGCTCCACCTGCCAACACACAAGTAAGAAGTGAACAAAAGATAACTCATTTTCTTCTAATTGCATCTAATATATTTTCTATACAATGTTCATTCCCTGACTCATGTAAAGTGATAAACAAAAGAAGCTGAAATCTTGACTGTATGGATGTACAAATATCAACCTTTTAACAAATGGAAATAATCATTACTAAGCCAAAACTGATGCTTTCAAATGACGGATATTCTGCCAAAACCAATACTTATGTAAAACTTTACTTCATACAAATTTCTTTCTTAATGTAATTTCAAGTATGAAAGCTGATCAAATTTCACAGTTGTCTCTACACAGTCAAAAGTATCTGCACATCATCATGAAACTCCAATATTGTCATGAATTGAATATCTTGAAACATACTAGTCAATATTAGAGAGAGAGAGAGAGAGAGAGAGAGAGAGAGAGAGAGAGAGAGAGAGAGAGAGAGAGAGAGAGAGAGAGAGAATCGTTTTACCTTCACTAAAACCTGGATGAAGTTTAGTTTGTAGTTTTCTTAGTTTAATTTGTTTTGTTTTTTTTCAAAATTAGTATATGCTAATTTAGACTGAGTAGGACACTTGTAAAACTACAAAATCTTGCCGTCATTTTACATCAAAGGCACATAGGAACCATGAAAATAAGCTATTACGATACATAGTTGTGTACTTATAATTCAATGATGATGAGTACACAGCTTTTATGCAGTACAAATTTATAATGCAAAGATGAATTGAATACAGGGATAAGGTTACATTCTTTTCATGTAAATGATTAGTAAAAACAATCTTGTAAGATATCTATATATCAACCGACTCCTATCAAATTATCCACATACTTATGTAAACTTGAAATCTATCCATATGTTCATGTAAATTGAAGCCCAGTTACAAAATTTCTAATCAATTTTGTGTACTACAGATCCAAATTTTATCAACATCTGTGATCTGAGTCTAAGCAAATCACTTTTCTTTCATTTAAGCCATACATTAAAAATGTTCCCAATTATTTTGTCAATACAGTGGTTACTTGTTTACTCTGACACAATCATCCTTTCTACAATGAGGTTTACAAACAACAGCCGTACCTGCTTTCCATCCACTTCGATGTCAGCTACGTAGTTCTCAAACACTGTGGGCACATACACCTCAGGGAACTGGTCCTTGGAGAACACAATGAGGAGGCATGTTTTACCACAAGCTCCATCCCCAACTATAACTAACTTTTTCCTGATGGCAGCCATGAATTCTGGAAACAAGAAAACAAGATTAGAAATTACTTAAAAGGGCTCAAAATTTCAAGTATTAGTAAATTAATTTCAATGAAAAATGGTTAATCTTTCCTTTTGGCCACCTTATACAGTTAAGTGAAAGGTAGGCCTACTCAATATCACTCGTGTAACATGACTAATGCATCTAGATTGAGGAATATCCCTTAACTGAGATCAAAAGTACTTTTACGCATCAGCCAGTATCCTCCCCCATAACATGTTATTAACAACCTTAAGTAGTTTGAACATTCATCATCTATTTAAAAAAGTCTTTGAAGTGTGAAAGAAAATAATTATGCTAGGGCATAAAATGAACCTTTACTGCTAAATACCTCCCTTTAACTAAGTCCTAGTGCAATCCAGTGACCTACAAAAGATAGACAACGCTGCTTTATCTTTTGGTCTTTTTAAGGCTTCACTGACCAAAGAGAAGCCAAAGGAATAACTGCAAATCCCTCAAACAAACACCGTACGTCACGAAGGCAGGACAAATCTGGGGCAGTGTACCATTAAGATATACTATACCTAGTTGAAATTACAGCAATAATACATATCTAATTGTATGCTCTTCACTTGACCAAGCAAACACCAAGCTTGCGTGTTACTAGTTGAGCCATAGCTAAATATCTACAAAGACCCAAAGAGATTGTCACCCTCGTCTACTGTCACTACACTAACTCATGCAATCGCTGTTTTAGACCACAGCACTTGTACCAGCAAACTAGAACACAATTTTCTCCATACCAATGTGAAAAAAACTGGAGAATCATGGATAATGGTTCCTAATATAAATAATAAACTTTGGTGGGAAGTAACAGGTTGAAGTTAGTAACCGTTTTGACATAACAGCACTGAACAGTTACAAGAGCGAGACTGTAAACAATGGTCAGCTATCAACCAATCAGCTGAGTCGGTTTGTTAGCTAGGCTGTTGATGGTAGCATTAACATACATCAACAATCTGCTTATATAAGTGCATATACTATTTAAAGTTCAATTTGTCTGGAAAAGCGATGAAATTTATAGAAAATTTGTCCATGTTGAAAAGCAATGAAGTTTAGATAGAAAATGTGTCCATGTTGTAACAATTCAGGTACCACCATAATCACTGAACAGTACACCACATAATAGGAAAAATTCATGCACAAATCAATTTTGATAAAATTGTTCAAATCACTAGTACTAGAAATTCAATAGTTAGGAGCTGCATCCACAGGTTTAATCCAGTTTTCTTTCATAATGTCATTTGTGAATAATTAATATCTGTACAAAGAATGATCAACAAAAGGGAAAATAGCAGTACTAAGTCTTTCCTGTCACTACAGATAAGCACTCGGGTGAACACAGCTAATCACCTGTCATACGTAATGAGCACCTTGGATAACATGACACACACTCGGAAGATACCACGGGAGGACAAGCTGACAAATGTCTAATAATAACAGCACCCACCTAACTCTAATAAAGAAGGATAAAACCACCACCTCAACACTGAAATACAAGCCTTGTTCTTGCCATATTCCCCCTTCTAAAAGCACTGTACCAATACGATGTGTAGACTTTACAGGGAATCCTAATACAACAGCACAGGCCGAGTAACTGGGTCTCGTGAGGGTGCCCTAGATAGCAGTAATCTTGGTGGGCGAGGCAACTGTCCTCACTTCAAGCCTACGTCGACGTAATACAACTATTAAATCATCACTACACAAATTCCACGGAGACTGATGGCTAGTATGACTTAGCCTGGAGATGTAAAATAACAAAATATAAACTGGTTGGGTCCGTCAATATATGCATTACCTTGCATGACTGGAGTATAATAACAGACCGCTGTGCCCACAGATACAACACAACAATCACTTCACCTCGCAGGGAATGGAATGGATACACAGTAAGCACTCACCTAGCTACCCACGCCACACACTCACCAAAACAACTCGTTCATGTAAACCACCACTTACAACGAACGAAACAGGCAGACCGGTGGTGCTAACAATTCACCCGACTCCACCATTACTGCCTTCATTCACACTCCTCCTACACTACACACAGCTATAACACACTCTATACCAACCCCTCGGCCTTCCTGTACCTCGCTATTGCATTACTAAACGTCGCTAATCCCATGAATGAGGCCAGTACCTGAGTGTGTAGAGGCAGATCAATATGGCTGCTGTGGGCCACACCTTGGGGCTGGGCGTGAGGGTGAGGGGGAAGGAATGCATGTGACGTCACTACCCACAAGCCTCTCCTCACCGCCATCACACACATCAGTTACTACACCTCACAGTTTACAAGATTAAGTTTGCTATTTTAACACATTATCATCGACTTAAGAGCCATTTTGATTCAGCATCATCGACTTCTGGAGGTTTTGCTGGTATTTCAGATTATTTGGTTTGTAGTTTTAGCTCGTTATTGTTGATTTTTGGAGCTTGATTCGCATATTTTAGTTACTAGCGTTCACACTTTAAAATATTTGGTTTTCTGTTTTGATCCATTACTATCGAGTTGAAATATTAGGTTTGCTGTTTTGATCCATTAGTATCGAATTTTGGAGCTTCTGTTCAAGCCTAAGTTTATTTAGTGTGTTGTTTTATTTCATCATTTAAAGCTTGAAAACGTAGAGGTATCTGAAGTTGTAGTTTTTATTACACATCGCAGTTATTTATTCTTGAAAAACGTCAATAAGTTACCATAGTTCACATATTAAGATAAACTGTTTTAAATTTTAAAGAATTATTTTCTACGTTTGGGGCTTTAAACCGTACGGGTATATCTAGACCAATATTTATTACAGTATGTTGCAATTATTTATCCTTAGAAAATTGCCATATGGCCACCCCAGGGTTGAGGATGAGGCGATGCACTCGATATGACAGGTGGTGCAAGGAACGAATACATTAATCCCTACAGAATGTGATGTTCATTCACCCAGAATTTCATTACATAACTACACCCTACACATGTACGACATATTATCACCTTTTAATGCACGTTCGTTACCAGCAGATTCTTACCAACTATTAGATTTTAAATTATAAATGGCAACTGTCATACGTAAATATATACTTTAATAACAATTTAAACTATTTTTTTCTTATTGATTACCTGTCGTCTCTCTAGTCACAAATCCCAGGTAATAGTAACTATGCCATCAAAATAAGGTTTCTTAGTGAATATATGTGTCCTGAGAGAGAGAGAGAGAGAGAGAGAGAGAGAGAGAGAGAGAGAGAGAGAGAGAGAGAGAGAGAGAGAGAGAGAGAGAGAGAGAGAGAGAGAGAGAGAGAGAGAGAGAGAATATCACTGACCAATGAAAATACTGTTTCATGACGTCATGCTTTAACACGGGCTGTGGAGTCGTCCTAAAGGAGATCCTGTCAAGTCCGGGTAGCAGCTACGCATTTCTATTCTATTCCTCACGTATTAGAGAAATTTGACATCTTCAGCATTAAATAAGCGATTTTTTTTTTTTTTTTTTTTTTTTATTGAGGTATCCTTAGTTATCCGTCGCATACGAACAAGAAAAAAACAGCAATGACGTAATTAAAGGGTCAGCGTTGAGTTTTGTATTACTCATGGACATGCACCTATACACTTGAGTTAACTAATTAAAAGCATTTGTAATAGAATATGTCAACTATTGTTTTAATCAATGACCAAACAACACAAATTAGAAAATTTTGGTAGACAATAAGTTTCTGCAACAAAATAGTCAGCATGAAAATGCACGAGAACAACAGGAAAGTGATTACGAAAATAATTACACTCGGTACTCACAAAAAGGTTTGTCTAATTAGCACTAGCTTACTTTGATAGCTACGAGTGTCTAGGAGTGACTGCAACTTGTGTCATCTAATGCTGAGCCTCCTTGCGGGATTCTTTCCAGTGTGTGGTGCGCCGGTCAGGAGTCTCCTTCCCCTCGGTCCCTTGCCACCGAGGGGCCGGGCTCCTCCTCCCTCCCTCCCAGCCATGGTGAGCGGTGACTCACCACAAAAAGGTCAGTGGGATCCTAAGGCGCAGCATTCACTTGCTTGGTATTTCCTTTCCAGTAATTCGTTTTAAGAAAGTACGGAACTATGGTTGAGCTTCATTCTAAGTTCCAGCGTTGCATACCCTCATTGGAAGGCTTACTTATTTTTCTCGCTTTCCACTGTATGTGGAATGAATAATTTCTGCCCATTTCATCATTATCATCATCAATAATGTGTGCTCAAATAGTTTTGAAATGAATGATAACGTAACACACACACACACACACACACACACACACACACACACACACACACACACACACACACAGAGAGTTATTTTTGTTGTTTCATTTTGATTGTGCATTATTTCTCTAACATGGGTGAGAGCATGGTGAGTGATGACGGGGCTAACTGGTGATCCACATCTTCACCATGGAGGGAACCAAGTGATTTAGGGCACTCCTCTAAAGCTTCTGCTGGAGGCGCCACTAAGACGACACACTCAAGTGGTTGGTTCCACACAGTGAACCTCCTCCCGGAGTCTCCTCCTTGCCCACCACTGTCCTTTCCTTTCTTCTCATCAAAATATCAAAGCCTCCCACCCCGCTAACACCCATAATTGTTACTCCTCCTTCATTATATCCTTGACCTCATTCCTTTAAGTTCTTTATCAACAAAACGAAACATTGTGTTCTGAAAGAATTATTTCCTTCGAATGGTTGCAACATATATATATATATATATATATATATATATATATATATATATATATATATATATATATATATATATATATATGTGTGTGTGTGTGTGTGTGTGTGTGTGTGTGTGTGTGTGTGTGTGTGTGTGTGTGTGTGTGTGTGTATATATATATATATATATATATATATATATATATATATATATATATATATATATATATATATATATATAATGTGGATTTCCTTAGTTATCATTGAGAGAGAGAGAGAGAGAGAGAGAGAGAGAGAGAGAGAGAGAGAGAGAGAGAGAGAGAGAGAGAGAGAGAGAGAGAGAGTGAATGAATGTAGAAAGTTAAAAGAGTATCAGCATAACATGGTGTAATCTCGCGTATGATTCATACAAACCGGCAACTTCAGGCCTCCCCCAGAGGAACAAGGCTTCGCTGTCCACCCGATGTACCCTTCTAGAGTCTGTGTTGCGTCGCTAACTGTTGCAAAACACTTACAAGCACCATTCATCCTGACACGAGTTCTAATAATTTACTCAACTCAACTCTAGTAAATGAAAAAAAAGTGATGGAAACTAACAAATAAATAGATCCTTCGCTGCAGCACCCTACCACTTGATGGCCATCCCATCCCCCTTACCACCCCTGACCCATCCCACCCACAAACGCCAGGCTGCCAACTACGAACGTGGGGAATTCATCCTCGAGCTGGTGACAAAATTCAAGGCTGGGATTTGTGTTCATTTCACATATAGCAACTAGGAATATGAAAGAAACAAATAAATTATGTACATCTACATTGCTATCCTCACAACTAGTATAATATGTATGCAATGAAAACCATGCACTTTTGTTTAATAGATAAAATAGAGCTCAACTTAATTGAAAGTTGAACATATCAATCACCATTATAACTATTTAATTAAAAAATATAAAAAATTGTACTTTCTCACCCTAGAAACACATGGCAAGTATTATAGGATGTTGCCTGTGCTCGAACGATAGGAAATAGCACATGACGCACCACCACCGTTGCAAGATAGCTGTGAGTGTTGACGGAGCACATAATCCTGGCAAGTCGCAACGTGAATTTCGTTTCAATAGCTTCAGTTTGGGCCGCTATCTTAAATGTGCCGCAGAAAACCAATGACTAGCAACAAGGCAACAACTGAGGATAAATGGCAAAAGACAACATATTAATATTAAATTATTTCCGCATTAGGATAGGCCTACTTCTGCAGCGTTATTCGGGGCTGTTTGAGTTGTAATCTTGTTTAAGTATACGATCGGTAATGGTAGGAGAGAGAGAGAGAGAGAGAGAGAGAGAGAGAGAGAGAGAGAGAGAGAGAGAGAGAGAGAGAGAGAGAGAGAGAGAGAGAGAGAGAGAGAGAGAGAGAGAGAGAGGCGGGGGGGAGGGTGGAACAGATTCACGTACCCGTTTTCTCAGCTGTCCAACAACAGAGTGCGTTGAAGTTGGGGATGGGGATGCGGATGTTAATTTCTCGGTTAGCCATTGCTACGTGAGGTGCGGATCGGTCACTCCTGTTGGCCTGTTGTCCCCTGCGACTCAACTGCTGGTGCTGTAAGGGATGCGAGTCGGGTGCGCGGGGCTGGCCAGGGGACGTAGTTATCATCAGGGACTGGAAGGGCAACCGAGCACCACCTGGCTGGGTCGTTGCCGCCGTTTTTTCCTGCAGTCAGTTATCCATCAGTAAGCTGTCATCCACCGTCTGCACACTGGGAATAAAAGAGATAACATTACACATTATAAAGATTTACGCTCATTCCTTATAGTGGGACGTTGTTCACAAATCTGAATAATTCTGAACCAGGCAATATGAAACTGGTAGCATACATGTCATCTCGGTTAAAATATAGTGCTTTAAGATGTGAGATGTAGGTTGAGGGAAGCAATAGTTATGAGCTCTGTATTAACAAGCCTAGCACACATGTTTCATCAAAAATATCAACGCCTAGGTTACGCAATTCCTCTTGGCAAGATTGATGCATTGACATCAGTGTTGTCTTTGTTAACACCCGTTGTCAAAGTGCTATTGAAGTCACCCATCACGTGCTTTCCTGGGCCTGCCTTGTCATGAGGATGCCACATGATTGCCTCTCTCTACATGCTCAAATGACTTTCAGCTACATAACAATCTCGTGGAAGACAAAGTAAATAAGTATACAAATTTGTCTTCACCACAGCCTGGCTCAGTGTGACATTATAACCAACTCTAGGGAAGAAATACACCGATATAATTTTACACTGCGTACCGCTTGCAGCTATTTCCGGAACCCGACTGGTGCAAGCCAAGAAAACACTGAACTTGAAACTGGTGAAGAGAATACGTCGTAAACAGTGCACACACATCACACCACCACCAACCACTCTCCTACTCGTGACGTGTACCCTCATTGTCATTGTGAGTGAGGGGATCACTCATAGGTCTCAGAGACTATCAAGGAACACAACAGTCCAAATTTCTCCTTAGGTTGCCGATCTATGCACATAATAATTGTGATTATTACTTATACTAGGGACCCCATGATTGAATTAAAAATGGTGATTATGGATTTCATACGTATGAATATGCTTCAGGCAAGCTCCGCCTCCCTTAGAAAAAGGTGGTATCTTTTTTTTTTAACATTATTTCAAGTTTACAGTATTATGTTTTTTTTGTTTTGTTTATGTGTGTGTGTGGATCGATGCAGGCTTTAAAAAATCGTGATAAGATCAACGTAACATATTTTATGCAAATGAGAATCTAGAATCTCAAAATTATTGCAATCTGCTAATTTTCAACACACACACACACACACACACACACACACACACACACACACACACACACACACACACTGCTTGGTAGCTCGGTGGTAACGTCTCGGCTTGCTCGAGTTCGCGCCTAGCTTAAGAGGTGCAAAGTTTCACTGATGACCAAGCAGTTACTGTCCTCCTTGAACAAGAGGATGTGGTGTGTGATGTGTGAACGGTCGCAGTTTTATCCATCGATCAGTTTAATGAACTGCAAGCTCTCTCCAGGAGGGTAATGGTTGGTGATCACGAGTCCAGCGTGTGATCCTCAAGACTATGGTTAACACACACACACACACACACACACACACACACACACACACACACACACACACACACACACACACACACACATACACACACACACACACACACACACACACACACACACACACAATGCCGCACAGACGCTGTCCGGCTGGTGTGTTCTCCATTAGGCTTCAACAAACCACAATAGTAACCACAGGGAATGTTTTAAAAGTAGTTAATTAAAACATGTAATCTTCATTTTTTTCTTATAATCATAATTACTATTCAAGTGAGCTTAATTCCGTAATGGCATATCATATTCACGTAACCACGAGTGCATTAACGTTCGACGCAAAGAGGCAATTAATGATAGGCAACTAATCATTTAATCACTCAATCAGTTAATTGATCGTTCTTCTTTTCACCGCCATCACTTGTGTCTCTACTTTCGCTTTCCTCCCAGTAGAAAAGCTGTGGTTAACCCAATGATCCTTTGACGTCCGTACAAGCCACACAGGAGTTCATCTGGTTGTCGTCTGTTTCCTGCGGGGACTGTCTGTCTAACCACTGGGCTGTTCTGCTTTTCTCTTGTTTTCCCTTGTTTTTCGGGAGAAGTTACTTTCTCTCTTTCCGATTGCACAGTGTAACACCACAAACTGTCAATAAATAAATAAATAATTGAATAAATAAACATCATCCGTTAAGACGTCGACTCAGCACCGCGATTGTTCGACTTTGTTTACTCACAGATTGCCTTGTTTGGATCAGAGAATTTGCGTAGACTTTCTATACAACTCAAGTTTGGCAATCTATTCTACAATGAGAAGCCTGCCTGGTGTTAGTGCCGTGGTGATTAGTGTGACCTGCTATACCTGGTGTAGGCTCCCGGAATGAGTATTAGTTGCAGGTGATAAGAATAGACAAGCGAGTGTTGTGTACTGAAGCATCCGCCAGGTAAGGGTTGTGTGTTTGTGACCATGTGCTTGTATATTTGGTTACGTCGTCGTCGTCGTCTCTCTCTCTCTCTCTCTCTCTCTCTCTCTCTCTCTCTCTCTCTCTCTCTCTCTCTCTCTCTCTCTCTCTCTCTCATTCATTTTCCTTTCCTTAATCACTTCTCGACCATTACCATCACCACCATCACCATCACCATCACCCTAGCGATCATCATTCATCTTTGTTGCAGCTGGTATAATGGTGGTGGTAGACAGGGCACCTTCGTTACCTTCTTCCATAATAGACTGTTGCAATTATGGAAATGTTGATGGTAATTGCATTTTGTGGTTCTTTCAAGTTGGTTGGGGTTATGGTGGTGGTGGTGGTGGTGGTGTCGGGAGGCAGAGTTTTGGGGGGAACGGAAATGTGAACGTGAGAATAAGCGAATGATGAAGCCGTGGACTATCCTGGTGGTGGATTATGGTCATTGAAACCCGCCGCTGACCACTACATACTCACGCCCCTTGCTAGCCACCACCAACACCACAGTTTTTCACTACCACCACCACCAGTACATTCATTTATCACCCTGCAACCACACTACGACCATGTCACTACCACGCATACCCTTGCCACCACTATCACTACCGGCGTGACAGTTAATAAAAGTAACAAAAGCGAATGAATGAATTAATAGTAAGAGAGAAAATGTTGCTCAAACGGACTCGTGTCGTTTGAGGATCATGAAAGAAGCCTGACAAGTGCCGCCCTCTGTACAAGACGGCGGACACCATGGAGGCGACGGACTCTGCGACCGATGCCAGAGCTCGTGATGATTGTTGCTTTCTTAAGGATTCAGTTGGCATTGATATTGGTGAATTTTAGTACACTATATAATTATGAAGTTGACAAGACTACTGCCATTACCAACTCAATCATCACTGTCGTAAATCAAACGTAATACGTTTCGTTAAGCAATCACTTTCGTCCTTACAAAAAGAAATAAAACATCGAAAATTAGTGATCGTGACAGTGATAAAAAAATAATCATCCCCATGCATTGTTGTGTATGTGTTCGGAGAAAATAAAATAATTCCTTAATTGGGTAAAGTCTGTCTGCTAAATGTTGTTGACTGGCTCCTGCCTCTCTGTTCCCAGGCGGGAGAGCACTACACAGCAGGCACCGTATAACCCTGCCCCTTCCCTTCCCTTCCTGCCTTCCTTCCTTCTTTCCTTCACACACTCGTTGAAAGCAATCTTTAGCTGTGTGAGGAAGTGTTATATTTCTACTACTACTACTACTACTTCCACTAATACTAATACTACTATTACCATTAATACTACTACTACTATTACCATTACAAAAACATTAGGTAACATGACAGTGGTAAGTAGATTTTGTTACAGTGATGGCGTGGGATGAGCAGGGTACGTGAGGGGCTGAGGACCAACACTGTTCTTTATGTGGAGTCTGTCTTGCGTGGATTAATTACATAGTTACCAAGTTTTCTTTTCACAGCCACAAATTTCGTTGTTTCCGTGTCCTTAGGAACACTGAGCTTCGGAACAAGATTTACAAGAATACGAAAATATAATATAAGCTTAAGAATGATGGAATAACAAAATAAATAGTTTCGTGCTCTTAGAATATGGCGTCGTGTTCGCAACCTTTAAAGGATATTGCATTTGTATTTATTCCTTGGTACACGTATAACTACAAAGAAATGGAAAATTTTAACAATATAGTCTAATGTCATTATCGTCATGGTTACCATATTCATCATAATTGCTTTCACTATCATTATTATCAGAAGTAATATTTTTTGCAATGCACAAATACATACTCGAGAAAGCAGTAATAGCGCTGAATGCATAATAAAGCAGTGAAGCTACCACAATAGAATGCATACACTAACACACCACAAACTCCACAAGACTAACCATTCACTTTCAATTTGCCTTCTTACTTCCTCCCATTCCCCTGACGACACAACCCTAACTGTACTCCTCTCCCCATCCTCTCTCATATCACTTCCTCGCCTACAAAACTTCTCACTAGCCTACTACTTCCTTTTCTACCATCACCTCCAAAACACTTCTTTCTGTCACCTGTATCTTAGTTACTTAGATTTACTTAGATAGGTTAAACGAGTGGGTGGTCAGGTGGCAGATGGAATTTAATATTGACAAGTGTAGAGTAATGATTGTTGGTTGGGAAAATCCTCACAACAG
>JAXIVD010002392.1:0-5000 GCA_036785275.1 Cancer borealis | reverse complement strand
ACCTTCAGAGTAAATTCACACACCCTTAAATCTGATCCCGTGCCTGTCCGTGGTCCGTTAACAAGACACGTGTGGTTGTGTCGAATGACGGTCTGACTGATGAACTAGGACGGCTGCCAATGTAACGGGCTTCAGCGGCCTACAAGTGCATCTTTCCCCCCAGTACCTTTTGTTATTCTTCTCCCCCTTCCGTTCTGTATTGGAAAGGAAGAGTAAGAATGATAATGATAGAGTTTGACGAGACATTAGCAATTAATATCTTCATAACATAGCCGGTAGTTTGAAGAAACATACGTATTGTATATCTCTGCATAGTGACCACAGTAACATAGATAACAGGATGAGACAGCACGCCATACTTAGATGTTACCCGTACATTATCACCACCACCGCGGTACAGTTGTGCAGACAGCGGTACAGTTGTGCAGGCAGCGGTACAGTTGTGCAGGTAGTGATACAGTTGTGCAAGCAGCGGTACAGTAATACAGGCAGTGGTACAGTGGTACAGGCAGTGGTACAATGATGCAGACAGTGGTACAGTGGTGCAGGCAATGGTACAGTTGTGCAGGCAGTAGTACAGTGGTGCAGGCAGTGGTAGAGTGGTGCAGGCAGCGGTACAGTAATACAGGCAGTGGTACAGTTGTGCAGGCAATGGTACAGTTGTGCAGACAGTGGTACAGTGGTGCAGGCAGTGGTACAGTTGTGCAGGCAGTGGTACAGCTGTGCAGGCAGTAGTACAGTGGTGCAGGCAGTGGTACAGTTGTGCAGGCAGTGGTACAGTTGTGCAGGTAGTGGTACAGTTGTGCAGACAGTGGTACAGTGGTGGAAATAATGGTATAGTGGTGCAAGCAGTGGTACAGTGGTGTAGGCAGTGGTACAGTGGTGCAGGCAGTGTTACAGTTGTGCAGGCAGCAATATAATTATCCACAACATGGTTCAGTGGTGCAGGCAGCGGTACAGTGGTGGAGGCAGCGGTTCAGTATTGTAGGAAGCGGTACAGTGGTAGAGGCAGTGGTACAGTGGTCTAAGCAGCGATAAAGTGGTGCTGGCTTTGATCCATACATATAGTACCTACATTTGTATGGCTGTTTAGTTGTGCAAATAATACGTGCATAATACGTGCGTACACTTGTGCAATGGTACAGTAGTGCAGGGTGTGATATACACCTTTGTTTAGCTGTACAGTTGTGATCGGTACGGTGGTGCAGTAACGGTACAGTGATGCAGCTGTTAGGTGGTGCACGTGCTGGGTTCACGCCTTCCCTATACACTACACACTTGCCCGCGACAATTTGTGTGTGACGGGTCAATAGTTAACCTGTTTTACATACATGGCTCTTTAAGAGAAAATAGTTTAACGATTGAACATTGACCTGCTTATTGATGCACATGTTTATGTATATACCTATGTATGTATGTAATTCACTATGTATGTATGAGTATATATATGCATGTACGTAAGTGTACATGTACACGTATGTACGACGTATGTATGCATGTAAGTATGTATGTATGTATGTATGTATGTATGTTTGTATGTTTGTATGTATGTTTTCTTTTACAATTTACATGTATGTCTGTCTGTTGATCTGTATGTTTGTATGTTTCCCTTTGTCTGTGAGTGTGTTTGGCTGGGTGTAGGTTTGGGTTGGCTTGAATGCACGGACGGTGAAATGAAAGTGAGCCTTGGAGAAAGCATGTCTCCGAGGGCAGCAAGTGTTGAACGGTGCAATACTGTGTATGGCGCATTACCTCCGTCATGCAACTTAACACCGATGAAAGAACTAGTTTCACCTCTCCGCTCCGCCTTACACATCCTTGTATGTGGCTGGCTTATAATACAGACAATACAAATGAAATACAACAGATTGTCGCAGTTTGTCGGTGTAGCAACCATAGCAACACACCACAAAAATATAGATCTCAGTCGCTAGTGTGAAGATACTTTATTTTTCCTTGTGCCTTTAGGGAACGCCTGTGTGTGGCCTCCAGGCGGCCTCTCTTGCTGGGGCTTCTGACCCAACTAATGCCTTTAGCAGTCTTACAAAGCCCACGCGTTGGTCGGTTTCTGGTTCACTTTCTTTTTCCGATCAGTATGGTTCCGCCCTCTCTCTCTCTTTTTATTTTTTTTATTTATTTATTTATTTCTCTCTCTCTCTCTCTCTCTCTCTCTCTCTCTCTCTCTCTCTCTCTCTCTCTCTCTCTCTCTCTCTCTCTCTCTCTCTCTCTCTCTCTCTCTCTCTCTCTCTCTCTCTCTCTCTCTCTCTCTCTCTTCATTACTTATACTCTCCTGATTTATCTTTACGTTCGCCCACTCCGTCACTACCGCCGTTGCCAACCTGTGACAGATGTTCGCCGCCCTGTCCTGATAGGATCAACGCGGCACAACAAGGTTCACATGGGAAGCATAAATGTTTTCCATCCAATGTCAAGTTATTTTTCTATATAATTCGGTAGCAGTACTTATGAGTGTTGCTGTGTCCAATATGCACGAGGACCTGTTTTGTGTTTTGTTTTGGTTGCTGTGGACGGTGCCAGCCATACATAGCCTTGTAGCGTGCCCTTGCCTGTCTGGCTGTCTGTCATCCTGGTTATTGTATTGCTTCCTTTTGTTGATGTGTAGCGTTGATGACTGGGATTTTCTTTTTTTCTTATAAATCAGAGGTTCACTAAAAATTTTCATAGAATAGTTTCAAACACCAACTTTAAAAAAAATATTTATGGTAGATATTCAGTTACCATCCTCATCTTACCAGCTTATTTTACTGTTGTTGGGGGAACAAGGTAAATGAGGGCAATTTTAATTATCAGAAAAAGAGAGAGAGAGAGAGAGAGAGAGAGAGAGAGAGAGAGAGAGAGAGAGAGAGAGAGAGAGAAGAGAGAGAGAGAGAGAGAGAGAGAGAGAGAGAGAGAGAGAGAGAGAGAGAGAGAGAGAGAAAAAGAGAGAACGCATTAGTTATATTAATATGATTATAACTATAATGCCCAAAACATCGCCTTTTAGGCAAGTCTGTCATAGTTTTAACTGTAACGTGAGCAGCTTGTTGTGTCACTTGCATAATGTTCACAGTAAGTTTTGAACATGTTTCAACAGAAGGACGAGGAACCCGAAATATGTGTCTTTATTCTTAGCAGTGATATTTTTAGCGAGGGTCGCACAGGCAAGGCAAGGCGTTCAGACAGCTGGGCGGTCATTAGAAGTTTCACGCACGAACACACCGCCACAAGTGTGTTCACAAGTGTCTCGAAACCAATACTTAATCGGTCTTCCGGACACTTGTGAATTAAATTGATCGAGGTCAGATAAGTGCGACTTCAAGCGACGGAATCCATATATTTTATAAATGCATATGCCATCCCTTCAGTGACCCGATCCGTGGATATCTTTCCTCTCTTAAAGTTTACCCTCAAGTTCTTGCGTGTTTCTTCCTCGCACAGTTATGTCTCGACTGCTTCCCTTGTTCTTTAAAGTGTAGGAAGCAGCGGTTACTTACCTCTTGCCTTGTATTTACCGCGTGGCTCACGTCCTAGCGAATGGTGACACTCTATTCCTACCGGCAGCAGGTGGTGAGCAGACGGAAGTAGTGTGCGGGGCGGGGTATGAGACGGCACTTCATCCTCGAAAGCTGTGTTGCTGAAATTTACTTCACTCGTTTATTTATTAATTTTTTCACCTTTTCATTTGAAGGAATTCCATAGTGCCTGGAATTCCTATACACTATTAAAAGCACTAATTGTCGAATAGGAACACAATAAAAGGAAGTAACTCTTCCCCAGCTTTCTACCACGGCACAACACTGCGCACTGACATGTCTGCTCTCACGCTGTTGTCACGATCAGACCCATGGGGACAAAATGCCTTCTTGCCTACCCTGAACACGAGCAGTAGAAGGCGTTGTTGGAGGCACGTGTCCCCTCCACCCCTTGCCGCTACCTCGCCACTGTGCAACTGGCTGTGGCGACGACCAACCTGCCGGGAGGGTGAAACCACGGGCGCCGGGGATGGTGGGGAGGGGAGTGACGCCAGCCGAGGTGTGGGTGGAGGGGGCATGGGAGGGGACCGCCGCGTGAGAAGAGTGTAACACCATTAGACTAACAGGATTTTGGGAAGCCCTTTGCGACCATGGTGTGGCCCAAGTGACGTCGCTTATAGGGCTGGTTGTCGCGAACAAGGGCGTCCCGTCCTAAACACGTCCTAAGTTCAACGGACCTTCTTCAGTGTAACTACTATCTACTATTTCCTCTGCTGCCGAAGAGCTCACTCAATCCTACCGTCTGACCTCCTGCTTGCTTCCTGTTGCTTTAAAACCTCTCTGACATCGCCGCGGTTTTCGCAACGTGGTTCCGCTTTGGTGTCCCCCTTCAAGGCTCCAATCGTTACTTTGATGTGCCATTACTTTAAGGGTCTTTTTTAAGTTTTATAAATTCACAAAATAAGATTAATGTTAATAGGATACAGTCGCGGTCAATTCAGACAGAAAAAAAAACATTGTTGGAGGTGTTGGCATTTTTACTTCTCCTTGCTCGGCTGTGGCTCGCGTGAGCACTGAACACACACACACACACACACACACACACACACACACACACACACACACACACACACACACACACAGACACACACACACACACACACACACACACACACACACACACACACACACACACACACATACACACCCTCCATGACCCTTGCAACCTGGCCTGCCACACTCCCCTTGCACTTCCTCACACTCTACTCTCCCTTCCTCACCCAACACGTTCTCACCGTCGCATTCTTGAACAATATGTGGATCTTCCCTTTATATATTAATTTATTCATTTACATACAAAGGGATGAAAGAGCACAGTCCTAGCCACCGTAGGCATTATAATAAGCTTTTAGTAAATGAAGATGGTAGGTGATCAATGCTATTTGGAAAAGTATTATCATAGGAATAAACATGTGTTAAGTCCACTTTGGAGAAACTGATAAAATGTTTAAAAAAAATGGTGGCAAC
>JAXIVD010002391.1:57500-60889 GCA_036785275.1 Cancer borealis | reverse complement strand
GAATAACTACCAACAGACGTCCGTCCTCGGGGCAATCGTCGGCCTCTAAATATTTCCCATGGGCCCATCAGTGGTGGTCGGCCTGCAAGGTGTGAATGCTTGCAACCATCGCTTCTCAGGGAGGTGTACGGGCCGCTGCCCGCCTGCTTAACACAAAACGCCTCAGCGAGAGTCCCCTTAAGGTTATTAGTTGGCCGGACAAAAGCCTGCACCGCCATTGACCAGCATCTTGCAGCGCACCAGTTACTGTATTCAAATCAATTTACGGGGCGCCTAAACGCTCTTCAGCATTAATTGCCCCTTTTTTGCAAATTCCGCAGGGGCCTTCCATGTCCTTAATAGCCACATAAGACTCCAGCAGAGGAGACATTCACGCCTATTGTTGTCCAAAACATTGTTTCCCCTCCTAGAGTACCCCACGCAGAGGGTGATGGTAGGTGAGGGTTAATGTGGCTAGTGTGGCGAGGGTGTGGCCATGTCTCCCCCTGGCTGCGCCTTGCCTCTGCCCTGCTGCGCCAACCCTTCGCTCACCATTAACGCCACAACAATGCAGGTGAGGCCCCCCGGCGACCCTCAAAGACGCCCCGACCTGAAGGCACAAAAAGACCCTCACAGTTGGGCGAGGGGACGAGACTCTTGCCAGGGGACGCCAGCCACCATGTTTACCTCTCTCTCTCTCTCTCTCTCTCTCTCTCTCTCTCTCTCTCTCTCTCTCTCTCTCTCTCTCTCTCTCTCTCTCTCTCTCTCTCTCTCTCTCTCTCTCTCTTCTCTCTCTTTATTTCTTTCTCTCTTTGTTGTACGTTCTAAATTTGCAAAGTGTGAAGATAATCCCCAAAGTGTTCACAAAGTACCTTTATTCAGTGAGGGAAAAATAATTCTTCTCACATGGAAAGGGAGAAAATCTTCGAAAGGTGCAAGTGATTCTTGGGCATAACGTTCATCTTACAATGGTGTTCGTTAAGCAAGAGAAAACGTAAAAATATGAATAGGGGACTGAAATGCCATGAAGGTAGGAGGGGTTGTTGTCACTTACTATGATGAGGCAATAGGACTTGTGCCATACTAAGGACGGACTGTTGCACCATCTGAAGCATTTCCATTTCCATTGCTACGGAGAGGACGAGGCAAGGTGTCTGATTCAGGGGGAGACTGTATGGTATCTTATCAGTGAAAACACCACAGAATCAAGGAAAACTGTGTGGTAGGTGTAGCGGTGAGAAATATAAACTTTAAATTTAAGATTAGTTTTCTTGCAAAATATATTATAAATAGAAAACAATGTAATTTATATTTTAAAGTATTCTATGGTACTTTCTTTCTTGTGTTGGGGGTAATACATTGACCTAATGATGACGTTGGTGAGTGGTATTCAGTAGTCAGCTACGAGGGTACCGTAGCTGACACACAATACGGATTACAAGTCAGATGCCTGAAAAGTGGGACTGTCATGAGCAGCACTTTTTTGTTTCATTTTTTTTACTGGTGCGACAAGACAGAAAGATCACGCCACGTAACCATAGGAGCAGCAAGAAAGAGAAGCGAAGGCAGCAGAGACAGGTTTTCTTTGGAATTGAGGCCGCGGCACAGAAGACGTGTTGGGAAGGAGCTGGATGGCGACACTTGGCGGTGGTCATCGGGCGGCTCAGTTTGGATTTTACTTTTTATTTTCATACATTTCTTCCAATTTTTCCCGTGGCGTGACCTGAAAAAGAAGTCATGAGGATGACGTCTACAAACAGCTTATATTAATGATAAACTTATTCCATTATCCGTGTCAAAAAATGAAGATTAGAAAATATTGCGAGTAGAAGGGAAGGGTGAGGGAGAGGGGGAGGGAGAGGGGAATGGCGAGGGATGTGACTTAGGAAGGGAGCCTCGACCTGGGACTGTGTCACCAAGACGTTCACCCTCAAGCCTCCGACGAGTCTACTTTTTACCTGGACATCACTTAGGTCAAAAAGGTCTTAGCACACGGATACTTTTTATATGAGCCTTTGTTTTGTTGATGTTTTCACCTGAGTATTGCACGGGTAAGAGGCAAGTGCTCGTGATGGGAGGTGATAATCCAGGTGTCTGAGGTCATAGTCCGCTCCTTGTTCTCGCCTTCATACTTCACTCTTTTTATTCTTTTTTATTACTAAAAAAAGAAACCCAGGAAAAGAGCGGAAGTGTGAGGGTGAGAGTGTCCTCCTCAACAGGCTTTGTTGGAAGCCAGGCTTTCACGATCACTGGGAGACATTGTTAATAATTCAGCCCTCTCTTATTTCCTTTTTCATGTGTGTGTGTGTGTGTGTGTGTGTGTGTGTGTGTGTGTGTGTGTGTGTGTGTGTGTGTGTGTGTGTGTGTGTGTGTGTGTGTGTGTGTGTGTGTGTGTGTGTTACCCCTTCAGTCCACATGTCCTCCAGACCAGGCGTCAAGGGTGATTCTGACATGCCCCAACACGTGACGTCTCTTAACCACTCTTTTGTTCTCCCTTTCCTAGTTTCATGTGTTCTCTCTTGTTATTCATTATGTCCAGTGGTTCTTTTTACCCAGTCTCTTCTTACTTACATTCATTCAACGAAATATTATTTTAAAACATCGTGTGACAGACGTTGAGTTTTAATAAAGTGTAGATTTGATACAAACGGTTCAAGTAACTACATGCGTGTGGTATTCCAGCGTGTGTGAATATAAATGAAATTATGGGAATCCTGTGTGATGAGATTCGTTTTTTCTGAAGTGTTGACGGTATTGACAGAGGTGGAGGGGGAGGCAAGGCACAGGGCGGATGGTGGGAAGCGTGGGAAAGTGAAGGCACCAGCAGTGATAAAAGCTGTAGTAGTGTGTTCAATGAGGGTGTTGTTATTGCTGTTGTTGTTGTTGTTGTTGTTGATGTGGTAATGGTGGTGGTGGTGTTAAATTTGGTATTTGTTTTCTCGTTATGTCGTCCTCTTCTATGTATTTCTTTGGCACTAACATTTTCTTTTCCTACGCATGCAAAATTTTTGTTCTTCAGAAAAGAAATTGTCGATTTTTTTTCGTCACCTACATGCACAGTACTTTTCATTTCATTGTTAGTTTATAAATGAAAATATAGTATTTTTCCTAACAGCTATATAAAGTTTCATTATGGAGCCACGCGTACTAACTAATAAACTCGTCTGCATACTCTTTTGTTATGAGTTTTAAGTGATGAAACCTGAACGGTGTCTAGTGTTTTACTGTTCACAAAGACAGTGTAATAACAGACTAATGTAACGCTAATCACATTTATGTTAATGGAAAATAGTTTATATACAGTTAAATGAGGTGAAAAGAAAAAATTTACAAGTTAATTTACATTTTACATATAATTTTAAATGACGCACTTTTCATCCATGGTTCTGCTATCTAGACGCCTTTATTAC
>JAXIVD010002391.1:42500-52500 GCA_036785275.1 Cancer borealis | reverse complement strand
GGCGCCACCACCCTCCCGCCGGCACTCCTACCACCCGCCTGCCAGTCCCGCCAGTTCCTAGCTCGTGCCTTGTCGCTCCACCTCCCTGGAGGAGGACACCACCCACCCGTCCACCTCATCCGTCTGGAATTAAAGCTTGCCGTTCATGTGACATAATAGTTATATGGATTCCGCCCAAATTTATGACGAATGGAAACTGATATTGGAAAAAAGCCTATGTAATTAATTTTTTTCCGTTTCATGTTGATTGTACACTATAATTGTATGAGTTCAGTAAGTTGTCCAAAGTGTTGCCCAACTCGTCCATGGACTCGACGCGAGGTTGTGATTGTCAGTTGATCTACGAGCGGCAGTGCAGGACAAGAGTTGGTGCCGTCAACAGTGCTTCGCGGCCCGACCTGGATCCAGAGCTATTTCCTGGGCCCGTGCCTCTCACCCTCTGTCAGGCGCGCTCAGCTGACCGTGCCAGTAACAAACAGGTGGTTGCGCAGAAGACAACCAGGACTGTGCGCGGGAAGCCAGCTGGACTCATCTGTTTTGTTTGTGTTGAACAACAACAGTGATATTGTTCGTGTCAAAAAGTCCGGTGACTGTTTACTATTAAGATACTTGACAGCAAAATCAAAGCCTCCAGAGGTGAACTGTACTTGACGGAAAAGTAATGAGTGCTATGAAAATGCATTACTCCACTGCCACGCCCCCTTCTTTTCCCGTTCCCCGTAACTTATTCTTTTCCAACCTGGACGAAGTAAGACGCCCTTCAACGCCCCACAACGGCCATTACGCCCACGCATCGCCCCGTCCAGCTGAGGTAATTGGCTTCATAGTTTTGTATCATTAGTATGTGACATCCCTTGCCCCTTCACAACACTGTACTCATCAGTAGTAGTGTGTACACGGTTGGGGCAGTTTTCCTCGGGTACATTGAGGAAAACAGCAGCTTATTATCGAACATTTACATAAACCTTGAAACATACTGATCTTGGCTTAAGGGATATAATAGTAGACCAATAAAACCAGAAACGATCTTGTCTATGGAGAGTCATAAATCGTTCCATGTGTGGCTATTAGGGCATACCGTCCTAGGTAGACGAGGTAGCCAATTAAGGGTAGTAAGTCAAGGTGATCCTAGGGTAGGAGGAGGAGGAGGAGGAGAAGGAGGAGGAGGAGGAGCGGCAGGAGCAAGTTGGAGGGGTGGAGGAGGCTGAGGAGGAGGAGGGCAGTGGGAGGGTTAAGACTGGGTGAGACAGGGAGTGTGAAGGCAGTAGCAAGGGTGCTGTTGCATCAGTGTGGGACCGCGGAGACTTGTCCGTCTGAGAACCACGTGGGTGTGTGTAAGAGAGTGCTAATGAGTGTGGCACCGATAAGCTCAGCGTGTAGCATTAGCGATCTTTCCTTGACCGATCTGAAGGCTACTGGAGAGCTTGGAGAAGGTAGGTGAGCCAGACGAGGGTGTCGGAAGCTTCTCTCTAAATGACCACAGGTGACCAGATGACCCTCGTGTGGCCATGATGGGAGACGATATCTGAAACGAGTGAATGGAGAGTGGAGGTGTGGTGGACTTTATGGTTTAGTGACGTTAACTTATTCTTTCCAAGGTCCGGGGTAGTGTAAGATTAGGGAACGCGGAGGCTGTGTCGGGTTTCAGGTCCAGAAGTGTACCCCGCTGTCAAGTTTTTGTTTACATCCTTCCCTTCGTCTTGCATGGATACTTGATGTAATAGACACTTCAGATTATTTCAAGGCACAAGAAAGTCTCGTCAAACATGGTATATAAAAGTCTAACCAAACGCACACCTGCCATAATTCAATGTTTTTTACCATAGATTTTTGCGTACGTATAATACCGAAACGAATTGAAGATCTAGATCAATCCAATCTGTCTGTTCCATATAAGACATTGATGCATTTCAGAGTGAATATATGCCATGACAATTGCTTTCATGCATATATCATAAATTTCATGAATATATTTATGGCTGAAGAGACAATCACTCATCTATCTCTACCACTTTTGGGTCCATTATGTAAATAGTAACAGATCAGGGTTACAGTCAAGGCTGTTTGTAACTTTTATAAAGCATATTGAGATTTGAGATACCGTGAGGAAGCGATGTTTGGGGCAGAGGAAGGAGACCGCGAGGCCAAGAGGGTAGCTGGGTCCACGAAACCATATGGGAGACTCTTGTATCTTGCAATAAAAGACAATTATCCTCAGTAGATATGACTCCCAATGGCTCCTAACTAGACACCTGACACTCCGATACAGTTTCCCAAACTATCATTAGCGTGTTGTTCGGAAGGCCAGCGCTGAACAATAAATGCGCATCATAATGGTGGGCGGAGTGGGAGCAGGGGATGAGGCGCACCGCTGCTGAAGTGCTCTGTGGGCTGCATAATGAGGGGTCGCCCACATCACGGAATTGCCGCTCATATGTTTCTCCCTGCAGCCTCCCAGCCCGGCGAGCTGCGAAACAGACCTTGGAGCGCCAGTCAACCCTCAGTGTGTACAGTGTCTAGACAATGACGCTCTCCATCTTCTAACTACCATGAGTATGACATTCCAAAGATCATGCTTTCCAAGAAATGAAAATATTATTAGAAATCACAACCATTTGTCTTTTGAAGTAATATTTTAGTATCAAAAGCGGAACTGAAATATTCCCTAACATAACTAACTCGCAGTCCTTAGTTTGCTTTATTCATTTTGATGGAACATGCTTCGTGCAATTGGACGAGACGATGTACATACCTTCACGTTATTACAATGATGATTTCTGAGTCGAAAATAAGTAAAATCGCGTCATAACAATCTAAAACTCGTTACAATTCCCGAGATGTATGTATAACAGGCGTGTGTATACATAAGAGAGATAATACCAGAAGAAAAAAAACTGAGTGACGCGAGTTAATTCCCTAATTCTGGGCACAATCATATAATAACACTGCAGGACGTGGTGTTGGGTTGGCAGTGGTAATGAGCGAGTTAGGAGTAGGCGGTGGAGTCTGGCGGAAGGTCGAGAACCGCCTGCGGCTTGGTTGTATCCCTCGCTTCAGCCTCAGTACCTGCCCGACCTCTTTGCAGAATTATTGGCCTGGGATAAGGACAGGCTCGCGTGTGGGGGTGCCTAGGGCGGGGGAGAGAGGCGAGGCTGGGGAGGTGGTAGTACTGCTTATGACGGGGCGTGGGATGCAAGGGATGTGTAAGGGAGTTCCGCAAGGCTATAGTCTGCATAAGTTAGGAAAATAACCAAATTTTCACACAAACCGACAGTCGCTTTATTTACTTAAGCGTTGAAAGGACAAACCTGTAACCATAACTCATTTGTAAGACAGTTGGTAACCACTTAGTGTAGGGCTCTGAATGCGGGAAGAAAAAGCTTTGTAAGTTGAGATATTCGCAGTGCATTGCCATGTTTGTGTGGCTGTCAGAGTAACGTAGTAGCAGGAGCAAGTATAGACGCATGGACAGTAAGGGTTGCATTGAAATAACAATTATAAACATTTACACTTCTTAGTAATACATTCCTTCCCTCACGCCCCTACCCGACCACTGCCACCCATCCGTCGTCCATTGCATGTGAAGGCAGAATTGCGTGAGTGTAAGACCCGTACCAACATTTTCATTCTGGATGGTCGGTGTTGCGCATATTAACTTTTATCGTAACATTACCGGGTGTCGTGATGGGGCGTCGTTATTTATTCATCCTTATGCGGCAGGCACCAGGAGGGCGGGGCGGACGCCTCACCCACCCTGCGTCTCCCAAGCATGCACAACACTCACGCGAGCCTCCTGTTACTCACGCCGCCGCACTCACGGACGCCCCTGTTCTCGGATGAGCAATGGCACCCCCTCCACACCACACCACTCTTTCTCCACCTCGTCACACAAATAATCTGCATCCTCTTTCTATCCCTACACAATTTAACCCTCCTCTTGACTGTATGCCTTATGTTTATTGAGGTTTATCAACATTTTTACTCAATTAAGTCTTCAGTGGACTCTACGAAGCCCTTCACACTTAGCAATCCATTCCCAGTGTTTTATCAGCGTGCTCTATAACCTAGGCTCCCATCAGCCAGGCTAACACGAACACGGTTCCGTCACGCCATTCTTGTACCATTTGTGTTCCTTCCATGCTCGCCGCCGGGTAGCATCTTCCTTTCAATTAGGTAGAAAAAATAATAATGTACCTTGTAGTTTTCCAGCAACTGCGTCATTCTCCGTGTGATATATATTGTATGTTTACGCGTATAACAAGTTAACGTTATGAACAATTGGGGTTTTGAAATTTACACCGTGCAAGTACGCTGCTGCTGCTGCTGCTGCTGCTGCTGCTGTTGCGAATGAAAATAAAACTAATAGCATGAACAATAATAATCAGAGAAACAACACAATTGTTATATTTGTTGTTATTGTTATTATTATAATATTAATGGTAATTATTATTATTACTATTATCATTATTATAAATATAACTGTGATTATTGTTATCCTCAATAATAATAATAATAATAATAACAATAATAATAATGATAATAATAATGATAATAATGATAATGATGATAATAATAATAATAATGATTATTATTATTATAAAAATAATGATATTAATGATAATGATATTAATAACTATTAAAAGGATGATAACATTATCATTAATATTTTCATTATCATTCTAACTATTTTGTTATTAATACTGTTATAATTATTGTTACTAGTATGTGTGATGTTTTTTATCATAAGCATTACTATTCCATTATTTTCTTTATATAATTCTCATTTCCATAATCATATAAAAAAATAAAAAAATACAAACAAATTAATAATAAACAATGAATAATAATATGCAACAATAACTAGAATGATTCGTGATATTTCTTTGATCTAATTATGTTATTAGCCTCATCAGAGCACTAAAAGATGACGCTAAAAGAACACTGCAACTTTTTCTCAGTATAAATGGCATGACAACCAAGTGAGGAAGGCATCATCAAGAATACCTGGGAGCACAAAAATCATAGGCTTTCAGGTCAAAGTGGAAGTGGAATTGGGGTGGAATAGATGCAGGAGAAGACGGGTGTGGGCGTGGGTGTGGGTGTGGGTGTGGGTGTTGGCGTGGGTGTGGGTGTGGGTGTGGGTGTGGTTGGTGAGGGTGGAGCCAAGTGAAGGTTGGAACAGGTTACCTCAATCGCCTCCTTCATTATATGCCTCGTTACCTGGCCTGCGGGTTCATGGTGTCTCTCTACAGTTTTCCTCCATCTTCCCGAATTTGCAGAGTCAACCACAGGGTGTCTCCGTCTGTGATAGCGTTGGAGGTGTGATTATTTATATTCCCTTCAAAGATAAGCAGTGTTATTTACCTAATTTTCTCTTCTTCATTTCCTGTGCAGCTGTGATTATTTGAGAATGAGTGCGTGCGTGCGTGCGTGCGTGTGTTCAATTGTGCGTGTGTTGTGTGCAGAGAGAGGGTGCCTTGTTTATCTTATTTATTCCGTGTGTGTGTAGGGGAGGTAGGGTATGGGGGTTATAGTAGAGTGTGTACGTCATTATAATATTTCTCCCTCGGTCAAGGACATAAACTTGGTCTGGTAACAGCTGACCTTTTTCCAGGAGAGGCGGTCTATCGCATATGATAAAGTGATCGTAAATATGACCATGATGTTCACCTCAACTGGAGTGATTCATTCTCTCTCTCTCTCTCTCTCTCTCTCTCTCTCTCTCTCTCTCTCTCTCTCTCTCTCTCTCTCTCTCTCTCTCTCTCTCTCTCTCTCTCTCTCTCTCCGTTACTATTGTTGTGTGACGAGAGAATGATGACGCGCCTTCACGGATCGATATGTTACCTTTCATGTCACTCCCGCTATGCACAACACTGCTTGTAACAAATATTGACCATTGAAGCGAGTACGAGTCTCTCCTCCACCTAACGCTGCATCTCCCTACTTACTTCCATCACACTCCTTCCATTCCTCCCTCCTCTTCTTTTTTTTTTCATTGACGAGCAGCAAGTACCGTAGAGTTTTGCATAGATACACGGACAAAACCATCGCACTTGTTCTCTTTTATAAGTAAGTATTTGTGAATGATTTATAGATAATTGTTTTGCTTTTCAAATCGCTGCAATCTTTGGTATATTTAAATGCAAAAACAACGGCTTGAGGAAGAGATGACAATGAAACGTGATGTCGGTAGGTAGAGGTGGTGGTTGAAACTTGTCTGTTGTTGTCGGGGTGAGGTCGTGACTGCCAGTAACTGATAATAATAGTGATCTGCCACCGCTAGTATGTTCTTGCATTCATTCTCTCTCTCTCTCTCTCTCTCTCTCTCTCTCTCTCTCTCTCTCTCTCTCTCTCTCTCTCTCTCTCTCTCTCTCTCTTTCTATCTATCTTTCTATCTACGTGTATACCTCTGTGTCTTTTCTTACGACACTATCTATTAACTTTCTTTCTGTATTGATAAACTCATAAATTCCTTCAATGAAAATAAGTAAATCTTGTTGGTAATTGTTGCTTGAAAAGTTTCCTAAAGATTGATATTTTCCTGGAATACATTTACATCACATTAAGTAACAACTGAGTTATTTTTTCCTTCCTGTAACGAAGACATTTCTAGATAGATTATATTGTCATGTTTCCAATTCAACTGTGTGTGTGTGTGCATGTGTGTGTGTGTGTGTGTGTGTGTGTGTGTGTGTGTGTGTGTGTGTGTGTGTGTGTGTGTGTGTGTGTGTGTGTGTGTGTGTTAGGGAGAGGGTTGCTAATGCATATGCGAGCGAGCTAGGAATGGCGTGTGCGTGCATGTGTGTTTGCGTGCTTGGATGGGTGAAATATACATCGTAGTGTATCTCTGTTTAGTTGGTGAGTGTGATTATTTTTTTTCCCTCCACGACATGACATCTGCCTTTGGTGCAATCCTTTCATTTTGTCTCCTTTCTTCGAGTCTCTCCGCTTTGATCGAGGGTAGCTTTGCTTGTCTCTTTGTTGGACCGTTAGTTAGGTGGCTCGTTCGTGTGTTCGTGTGTTCGTGTGTACGTTCGTTCGTGTGTTGTGTGTCTTCTGCCATGTCCCCGCTTACCTCACACGTGTCTGTACGATCGATGCTTCACACACACACACACACACACACACACACACAGACACACACACACACACACACACACACACACACACACACACACACACACACACACACACACTTTGAAAAAAATGTTACTACGAAAGCCTCATTATAAAAAAAGCAAAAAAAAAAAAAAAAAAAACTCATAGTGTGAATAGGAGGGACGGAGGATCAGCAGTAGTCGAGATACCCTTCTCCCCTTCCCTCACTTCCTTCTTTTCCTTCCCTCCTTGTGTCCCCTCCCTTCCACTTCCCCTTTTACTCTCCCTCTCCCTTTCTCTCTCCCCTAGCCCCTCCCCTAGCCCCTCTCAGCCTCCCGTAATGCTTCAGTAACTTGATATTTTATGGTGCCCGAATTTCATGTGGCATTTCAGTACGTGGGTCGAGGAGAAAACCTACGCCAAGCTAAGCTAACTAAGGCCGTCCGCGTCTAGTTATCTGAGGTTAGGTTTGTGCGTTTCAGAGCCATACACTCGCACAAATCCAGTCACAAATGTTTTCAGTGTGACTTTCTCCTTCGTTCAGCTTATGCCACAAATGTTTCCAGATTCCTCGCTCGTGCTGCTGTTTTTTTCTTCTTCTTTTTTTTTTTTTTTGGTTGGTTGCGCTGGTGGTCTTCTCTTAAGGTTGACGTGCTTCAGGGAATGATAGAAAGAGAGGGAAAGGGAATGGTAGGCAGTGCAACATGGAATAAACGTAAGGAAGGATACTGTGAGAAGGCTAAGAAGGAAAGTGTGTGTGTGTGTGTGTGTGTGTGTGTGTGTGTGTGTGTGTGTGTGTGTGTGTGTTCCTGCTATTCAGATACTGGTGGCTTTTCCCTCCCTCCCTCCCTTGCTCCGCCGTCCCTCGTTCCTTCCTCCTCCAACCTTACCTTTGAACTTCTCCCTGACCTCTTTTTGGGCGTGGCCTATAACGTTCTCTACTCTGCTTGACCTCTCACATACTCTCCGCGCCACTACACCCCCGCTGCCTCTTGCTTCTCACTCTCACTCTCACTTTCACTCTCTCTCACTCTCTCCACACGTTCTCACTTGCCTCTTGGTCCTTCCTCAACCTGACTCCCTGTTGCTCTTCCTTTACATTCACTCATTACTCTCCATCGCAGCTCACCTTACTCTTTCCTAATGTAACTTACCACACCCTCTGACCCAACGCTTACGAATGCAAAACCCTGACTCTCTTTATTCACTCTCTTACCCAACGTGATTTTCTTCAGCTGGACTTGATTTAGTCTGACTCACTTCCCATGGCCTCCGTCTGCCTTGGTACACCTTCGCGACACCTACACCGCTGCCAGTGGTTCACCTTAGCCTTCACGCGTGTTGACACCGCTTGCCTCCCACCTTATAGTTCCTGGATCGTCGTGTTTGGTGATACAATACCTTTTTAGACGAGACTTCTTGTTTGGTGCAGTTTTGGTTTCGTTAAGTCATGCTGTATCGTCACTCTCGTCCGTGTAGTATAGTTCGTGTTCGTTAGTATATGAATTGTTTTATTTGTGTTTTTTTTTTGTGACCGTGTGGAAAAAATAAACAAACGCATTATCAGGCTTCTAAACATGACGCTCACCGTCTAACCACCCTGCAGCACACGTCCACGCCACATTGGTGCAGAACTAGTGGAGACAACCTTCCTTAACGGGCAACACTTACAACGGGTATCACACTCTCATTACAGCTGAGGACGTGTTTCTAGGAACATTTCACAGGATGCAACCATGGGCTGACTCGCTTGTATCCTTTCGCCACACGCTGAGCCACTCTAGTTAAGCAGCAGTGTGGTGGGGAGATAGAGGGGGTGGCAGCCTTGTGGAGGGGGTGGTGTGCCCTGTCTTGAATTGGCAATGGTTTGGTAATGGCTCCTCACTTGACTCGAGCAGTTTCTGTCCTCTTCTTTTTCTGCCTCATGCCCTTTCTCCTTTCTTCCTTCTCTCTGCTTTCCATGTCGTGTTCGTGTTTCCTTCTTATTTATTCATAAATACGTTTTGTAGTTTGGTTTCCTTCCATAAACTTTAGTCTTGTGATTTTTCTTGTTGTGTGTGTGTGTGTGTGTGGGTGTGTTTGTGTGTGCGTGTGTGTGTGTGTGTGTGTGTGTGTGTGTGTGTGTGTGTGTGTGTGTGTGTGTGTGTGTGTGTGTGTGTGTGTATGTATGTGTGTGTGTGTCAGCACCAAAAATGGCCCCCACCACATGATAGACAATATCTATGCAAAGGTATTTCAGGACAATGCGTGTCAGGTGTTGATGTGCTGATGTGGTGGTCTGTTATCTATACCATTGCCTAAGTTTTGGATTCAAGAGCTGTGTGTTACATGTCCACACGCCTTCCTTACATGGAACAGGGAAATGTGTCCACGTGTGGTCATTATTATGTCCTTGTAACCTCTGACTCATAAGCTCCTTCGTGTGTTATCCTTCCTTGGTCTCTCCCTTCCCTTCCCTCGACGTCATCACCCTTTCCAACTTATGTTTCTTCATCATTCTGTCTCCCATCTCACTCTACTTAGTGTTCATGTGCCACCTAATACCATGCTACAAAGAGTATTCCCAGTTTTTTAGAATTTAATATGACGTTTTTCCAGCATTTAAAATCACTGAGGGAAATGTTCTCCTAAAGTATCTTAATATACACGCAATTGATGTCATTTTGTTTTCTGGATTCACAGTTCTTTGTACATCCCTCCTGCATCCTAAGTGTTGCTCTTCACTTTAGAAATGTACCTTTGGAAAAATGTTGAATTTAATTAATTGTCTGTTCTCTGGTATATAGTGTGGGTTTAGTGCTGATTTCGCGTTGAAAGATTTCCAACAGTTTGAATAGTTTCTGTATATTCATAAAGTTTTATAATTATGTTTGTTGGTGTGTATTATATATTTTTTATTTGC
>JAXIVD010002391.1:27500-32500 GCA_036785275.1 Cancer borealis | reverse complement strand
GGGAACGTGAGGTGTAGGTGACGGGGTTCGAGTTGGTCACAGGTGGTCATCGGTAACCCCGTCTTGGGACATTCCTTCCACGACCAACCTCCTCTCTCATCTCTGCCATCCCTCCCTCCCTCCCTCCCTCCCTCCCTCCCTCCCTCCCTCCCTCCCTCCCTCCCTCCCTCCCTCCCTCCCTCCCTCCTCTCCCACCTCCTTCTCCTCATCCCACCTCTCCCTTCCTCTCTTGCCCAGTCCTTCGGAATCCCGTCCTTCATCTGTATCCCCAAAAAGAGACAAAGAAAAGTGTAAACGCATCGTGGTAAGTGAACCAGAAAGATATAACGACACGTGATTGTTATATTTGTTCCCATTTTTTCTCAACATCAGACTTCCTGTGGACTTATTCTCGTATTATGTGCTTTAGCAGCGGCTTCTGTTGATGTTCCACTGAGGAGTTTGCGTTGTGTGGGAGGCGGTCATAGCCAGCGGAGGGGAGATGAGGGGGAGTAAAGGAGAATTTGGTCAGGGGCGGACCGGCTGATCCTCTCTCCACCCCTTCCTACCCTCCCACCCAGCACAGGTGTGACAGGAAACGCCCGTCACCTGTCCCCAGCACAGTCACATGACGCTGGATCCAGAGGCTGGCGTGGCCCTTTTTTCCTCTTTTGCAGATCAAGTCAAAATATAGCGTCCGCTGCAGCGTTCATCGTGTTCATTGAGATTGTGTGTACTATTTCATTTTTATTATTTTCGTATTTCTCCAACCTTCGTTATGTGTGTTTGTGTGTTTCTGTGGGGGGGGGGTGTTTCTGTGTGTGTGTGTGTGTGTGTGTGTGTGTGTGTGTGTGTGTGTGTGTGTGTGTGTGTGTGTGTGTGTGTGTGTGTGTGTGTCCTTGTGTCAATGTGTGTGTGCATGTGTGTGTGTGTGTGTGCGCGCGCGCATATGTGCCTATTTCTGCACAGCCCTTAACGTCTTTTTCCTGCCGTGTTTGCAGTCTGAGTATTCTGTATCCTCTTAAAGTGACGACGAACAAAAATCCATCAATCAATCGTTTTGAGAGCTAGTGACTGGAACCTGTATAACCAAGGCCTGCAGGTTGAACAGGAAAAGTCATTTTAATCAATATCCGGTTTTCAGGTACGACAAAAAGGTAAGAAGCCACGTCTTCCACCCGTCATGCTCTGACAGCCCTGCAGGCGAGGCAAAGGCTCCTACACTGACCGATACGCGCGTCCGGTATCAATGTATGGAACTTCCTTGCTTCTTGAGAGGAAGAAAGTGTTTTTCGGTACCTTCTTAAGGATTATAAGATATTTCAGTACCAGCAAATTTGGCGTGCGGCAAGACATCACGCCTCCCCCCCCCCTCCCCCCGGCCCTCCTCTCCCCCTGGCGATAACTGTGGCCAGGTGATGGTATTAAAGCGATTGCAGGGCAGGTGTTTCTTGTTCAGATCACGAGTGTGTGTGGTGTGTGTGTGTGTGTGTGTGTGTGTGTGTGTGTGTGTGTGTGTGTGTGTGTGTGTGTGTGTGTGTATGTGTGTGTGTGCGTGTTTGCATGTGTGTGTGTGTGTGTGTGTGTGTTTATCTTATTTAACGTGTGTACGTAACCCACTCTATTCCCTTGGATTAATGAAAGCCTGTACGAGTTTATAGTCCAGTATATTTTTTTTTTTACATTTCGATTATGGTTGAGGATACTTGCATATGGATGGATTTTTATACAGCTATATATAATCCCGCCGGTGAACTCATATGAAGTTACTGAATAACGCATTTATACATAGCGAGGATTTACGTAGCAGAGCCGCCATGCATATTTTCCCCGATCATAATAGTCTACCTAAACTGTTTACAAGTGAAAACGAAACGGGAATCTGTTCCTGATGACCCGACATTGTGAATGTGAGAATACAGTGCTTACGGTTCCTAGGTGTGTACTTCCAGCTGTGTAATTTAACCGCCGCCTGGAATAGCGCAATGATAGGTCTAGCCACTGACTGTCAAATTAATGATAGACTGGCGGCCGAGACTAGACACGTAGGGGGTGACGACCAACCCGCCGCTCATTATGGCAGCCAGGCCGGTGCACTCGACCCTAATGCCTCCTAATATAAGCCGCAGGGACTCCACCGTACATCAAACCAAAACCCAGGCACCTAAATTGCTTTCCAGTATGATTGAACGTGAAAACATAGGCCCCACTGGCTAGTATCCACAGCGTCTTACTGTGTGTTTAACAAAAGCTGAAAATGTTACACAAGACCAGTTCCTTTTCATTTCCACTTATGGTCGGGTTGAAAGAGAAGCCTGTTATCTAGTTTTCTCACCAATTACTGTCATGACATTGAAGAAGGAAACCCCATAATAACCTGCAGTCATAGCATCCTGTGTGTTCAGACGCGGTGAAGTGCATTTTTTTTTAATATGACACAGTAAATCCAATTGAAACGGCGTGGCTAGGAGATGCTGATGTTCTTTCTCGCATTCGTGAAACATTCTCGGTGGATTCTGAGCTCTGTCGTGGCTGGAGGCGCTTTCAAGAATACATGGCGAGTGACAGCCAATCCATCTCCCACCCGATGATTAGCATGGAAAGCTAGAAGAAGGAGAAAACCAAGGAACCTCCACCTTATATACTGGAAGCGGAAAGTCGATTGCATTGTCCTGAGTTTTCAGTTCAACCTTAATAGCTGGGCGGCCTCTCCTTCAATAGAGGACGAGAAGTGTGGCTTTCCAGGATTATATTCAGTGGTGAGCATTCGGTAATTGGCGAGGTAGAAAATTTAAAAGTAGCGATTATGAAAGTGAAAATTGTAATCCTAATTTTAATCTCCGGTGTGAAAAGGTGTGAAGTTCATGTGACCTCAGACTCAGACAGGAAATAATTATGTATTTTGTCTGGCTTATTCTCGCAAGTCGTCGGACATTAAAAGTTACACTGCAACACCACTAAAAAGGCTTCAACGAGAGCCTGGAGTATTGCAGAGAAGACCTGGTGTATTGGACGTTGGATTTCCTTGCTAACAATACTTTACGACCTTTCCTAACTACCACACCTTTGAGACAAGACACTCAACAACGCCTCACTCATGACGTACTCTTTTCTTTCTTACACCTTGAACTTTCCTTACCTTGTTTCACCTCTCAAGTACCTGCAGCCTCCCATCCCTCATCTCCTCCATCATCATGTGCTACAGAAAGAAGATTCATCGACTGGTTTACGTGACATAACTCTGAGAATGATTATTTTTTTTCCCACATAATGTTTGGTTGATCGTGAGACTGTGTTTTCTTTTGATAGGTAAAATAGGTAATTCCGAACCTCTTCTGCGGCTGGAATCAATGGGTTCGGTTCGGTATTTATTTACAGTGAATAGGGTCAGATTAGCCAGCGCTGAATCGGCATTTTTTTTCATTGTCAAGGTTGAACGGCGAGTGAATTGCAGGCGATTAGGTTTATTGTTTGTTGCCGTGACTCGGTGCTGTGATGCCCACCGTGGAAATGTTGACGCCAGGAAGGAGTTCGTGCCACGCAACAGGAGCCACAGGACATGTGTGTGTGTGTGTGTGTGTGTGTGTGTGTATGTGTGTGTGTGTGTGTGTATGTGTGTGTGTGTGTGTGTGTGTGTGTGTGTGTGTGTGTGTGTGTGTGTGTGTATGTGTGTGTGTGTGTGTGTGTGTGTGTGTGTGTGTGTGTGTGTGTGTGTGTGTGTGTGTGTGTGTGTGTGTGTGTGTGTGTGGGTGGGTGGGTGGATGTGGGTGGGTGTGTGTGTGTCCGTGTCCAAAAAACGAAAAATAGAAAATAAAACAACTAAAAAAAACAAGTTGGCAGATGAACAAAAAAAAGACAATAGATCAGCAAATTTCGAACGTCGTGATAATACACGAGACATGAGCATTAAGAAATTAACTGCGATTATTAGATATTCTGCAAACAAAGATCGAGAGTAGCTAACCCTTAATCTCATTGAAAAGGGGAGATTTGGAGTGACATTATGCAAATACTTCAAGGTTATGATGCATAGTTTTTATTAATAAATTAATTTATGATTAGCAAAGTAAGGAAAAAAAAAACACTAAAGGCGAACCAGAGATGCAAACTGACATGTAAAAATTAGATATACAGCTTTATGATTATTAAAAGTTTCGAATGAGAATGAACGTAACATTATCAAATGATATACAAGGTAATGAAATGTACGTTGCTGGTAATCTAGTTAGATAAGGATCCCCGTCTATACTTAATAATATATGTAAATGTATATGTGTATATATATATATATATATATATATATATATATATATATATATATATATATATATATATATATATATATAGTGTATGTGTGTGTGTTGTTTTACCATAGTTGGTGTGTGTGTGCACTGCATCTTGATCCATCCGTGCCCTGCCCTTGAGGTATGAGCCTCGTCACTTTGCCAATAGTTCAGTGGGTAGAGTCCCGGCTTGATGTGATGCAACAAGGCTTACAAATGCGCAGCTAAGGACGGACGAGTGGCGGGGGGACGGGGAGGGGCACATGTCTTCCCTTCCGCTGCTCAGCTTCATACGAATGTTTTTGCATTGGTTTCTTGCTGTGTTGATTCTTTTTAGTTATACCTTCATTTATTGGTATAGCAAAGGTCTGCAATGATTGCACTGTCAGACGGAAGACATATGCTTCCTCTTTGTTGAGTACACGTTAAGTGAGAAGAAAGGAAGATTTGTTTGTCTATTTAAACTAAAAAAAATCTGAGCGAACGAAAATCATCGCTTTGTTACGTTGTGAAATCTGTCGTTTCCCCGCCCAGTCCGGTTGAGCTCAAATGTCAGAGTTCAGGCGCACACGTCCACGCCTCCCGGCCCTCGGAGGACGCTCTTAGGGCCGCCGAAGTAGCCAATGGAGGCAGAAAGGAGGAAGAGAAAGTGGAAACAAAAAATAAGGGAAAGGGCTGAACCGCGTACGTGAGTGACAGTAAGGAGGATGAGAAAAGGATACATGACGTGAAGACAAA
>JAXIVD010002391.1:15000-22500 GCA_036785275.1 Cancer borealis | reverse complement strand
ATATGGGCATGTAACTTTTCGGTAAATCATCAAGTAAATTCAAGTCCAATTGACAATAAGTGAGGAAATGCAATGCTCATGATGACGTTCAGTAATTAGTATTAAGTGTAACTCGAAAGCCTCCTTGGCCGGAAGAAAACCTACACTTAGGACGTTATAGGCAAAGGTCGAGCCACCGCCGCTTAAGGAACCACCACACGCATCTCCAGGTTTTTTCTTGCCTCCCAGGGGTCAAAGCTCTGAAAATCACAATAACAACAAGAAAAAGGACCCAGGTAGGTCGGGAGGGGCTAGATGCCTCAGGTGATGAGAAAAGGGACGAGACAGAGGCAGCGAGGCAGGGTGAGAGGTGGAGCACGCAAGAAAACAACCATTTTACCGTCGGCCCAGCTGATAGTCGAGGCGAAGTCGTCAAGCAAAAACTTGAAGAAACAGTTACCTGGCTGGAGCCTGAGCTGGGCACGCGTTGGATAGCCCAGTGAGGCCACTTTTTTTTAAGCTTTTCTTCTGGTCAACCCTAAATATATTATCATGCAAATGTTATGCGGCCACAGAGGCAGCCTGTCAACGGCGTGACGTGCAGCGAGTAATGGCTGCCTGTGCCGATCCGGGGAGTCATGTCGGTGGGTGGGTGGTGACGGAGGCCTGTGAAAGGGGCGGTGGTCTGGGAGTCTCCAGGTTAATCAGGGGTTGGGAGGAGGAGGGAAGGGTCCCGGAACCTTGGCCATATATGACCAGTGTAGCCGCCGGGTCAGGAAGAGGTCACAGGAGACGCTGCTTGTAAAGACTTGGCCAAGAGCTGTGATCATTAAACTCTTTGGGAAGGTTAAGAACATTATAAGTATTATATGTGAATCACATCAGCTTTGTAGAGTGTTAAACAGTTTTTGTGTTGGCTGAACATGTGTATAGATAAAAAAAGAATATATATATATATATATATATATATATATATATATATATATATATATATATATATTATATATATATATATATATATATATATATATATATATATATATATATATATATATATATATATATATATATATATATCAACTGATTATCTAGAAAAAAGTTAAGATTTTAACATGATAAAAGTAATGGAAATGAATGTGCAATCTGAAGAAAAAAAAACGTTTTAAATTGAAGCGGTGAAGACGTGGGGAAAACAGAATTACAAGTAGGAAAGCCATTTTATCTGAAATATGTAATAAATGTTTGAAACACAAATTCTTCTCGAGGAATTAAAAGGAATAGTTTTTTTAAATATTTGTTTTTTTACTAGTGTTTTTTTTTTCTCGACCCCTGACTGGGATGAGTGAGGGAGGCGAGGTAGGAGTCATTGCCCGCCACTACCACACAATTATCGCTGCCAGCATGAAGATGAACACCGAACATGATTGTCTCTCAACTGCATTAGTCACAGTTAGATGCTGATTATGACCTTACTCCCTTGTGTGTGTGTGTGTGTGTGTGTGTGTGTGTGTGTGTGTGTGTGTGTGTGTGTATGTGTATGTGTGTGTGTGTGTGTGTGTGTGTGTGTGTGTGTGTATGTGTATGTGTGTGTGTGTGTGTGTGTGTGTGTGTGTGTGTGTGTGTATGTGTATGTGTGTGTGTGTGTGTGTGTTGAGGCAACTTTCATTAATTTGAATTAGTTGTATTTTATAGTAAGCTATTTGTTAGACATTAACTAATACACTTAAATACAGCTTGAATAATCACAATAATCTACAATATCAATGAACACTCCCCGACAACTACTGTGTATCCTAATTGCCTTGGTACTGTGTGTATGAGACAAAACACCCGAGGAACCTTTGGCTAAAAACCTTGAACTAAGTAATTCGACCCTTATGCCCTCACACAGCAATTATAAAGTCCTTCATGTGAGGTAGATAGAATAATTATCGACAAATGTTTATTGTGTGAGCCTCGCTGCGCTGTGTGTTCAAACGTCACTCCTGAAAATAAATTGAAAATGTCACCCACATGTCAGGTCTTGTATGGAATGTTTCCCGTTATTCATTAGATGCACAATATCTACATAGCATACACTGGCAGAAACTTGCAATAAATCTTCATGTGCAACGGTGAAGCCTAACACACGTGGATGACACCAACAAAACAACATGATCAGTGATACTAACAAAAACAACAGCATGGCAAGTGCAACAACAACAACAACAACAAAAATTCTAGCAAAACAAGACCAACAGGAACAACAATAAAACATCAACAACAGTGAAGACGACGATGACACCAACAAAACAAGACCAACAAACGTGCCCGCCCACACTTACCCCTTTGAGTGTGTGTGTATGTGTGTGTGTGTGTGTGTGTGTGTGTGTGTGTGTGTGTGTGTGTGTGTGTGTGTGTGTGTGTGTGTGTGTGTGTGTGTGTGTGTCAAGGCGAGGGTAGCAGCACCCAACAACTTCTTTCCGAACGGCCATGAAACAAAAACTCACCCGGAGCGTCCTTGGCCAGGCAGTGGGATGGTGGGGGAAATATGTTCGTCTGCAATGGGGTGGGGGAGGATGAGGAACAGGGAGGGCGAGAAACTGGTGGGAGTGAAGGAGTGTGAGAAGGAGGAGGAAAGGGAGGAGAATTGTTGCTAAGTAACAAATAAAAAGTGAGCAAAATGAGAGGAAACTGATATATACGTGACGGCCACATTCCTGCAGGTGCAACAGGTGAGGAGGTCAGGATGTCAGCGTCCCCTCCTTCAGTAGAGCCTCTCCTGCACCTTTGAAGTGAGCTGTTTAGATAATAAGGTTTTTTTTCCCTTCGGATGATGACAGCCGTAGGAATGCGGTAGCTTCATCAACGTTGACTTGTTTTCAAGTTGCTGCAGTGAAATTATAGTGAAGAGGAGAGACACGGAGAGGTTAATATATGGAACGACTCTGTCTGGGAGGAGTCGCAGGGGTTAATGAGGCGACAGTGTCATATGAGGATGCAGCTCTACGATGGAGCTCCAGGGAGGTTCTACAAAGGGAATGAATACTGGCTAAAACTAACAACGTTGATTCGTGATTATTTTTTCCTCTGTTGTGGTGAACATTATAAAGTTTGCCTTCATATCATAAAGCAGAATACTGGGTCATTTTTTACTCTCATCTATTGTGATTCAGTCTATATATTACCTTGAAAATCCTTAAATTTCTCAGTTTTTTATATGGCTGAAAACGCCTGGCACTGCATGTAACAAATAGGCAACTCAAGTGGTGAGTAAATATCTTTTTATATTGTGGAGGATTAGAGGTTGTAAGCGTAAATCAGGAAGTTCCCAGGCAATCTTGATTTTATATCATCCTCTCGAAGCAGAAGTAATTTGTATCTCACAGCAGAGAAGTTAAAGGTGTTGGTAGCGTGTTGGTGGTGGTGTTGCTTTGTGAGATACGGCGAAGCTTTGTCAGTGGCTCATGTAGATTGAAGCTACGCAGTGTAAATGTGTTCAAAATCATGAGCTGATTTGTTGTTTTGCAAAAGTGCAAGTAAGGCAACTGAGGAACTATGCCTGAGCATGAAAAACATTAGAGGTTTCACTGTCATGAGGTTAATCTTACCCAGAGTGAGAAGCTTCCTTTCCTCCCCCACCCAACAAAAAGTGTATAATAGACATGATTGAAAGACTTGCCTGGTGCAGACTCTTATTATGTAATTCAAAATAGCCAGGTTGTCGCCCTGTGTAATGACTTGTTCGTGGTCTGATAGAGAGTAACATGTTCCTAGTGTGGATCCTGCTGACTTATTAAGAAAAAACGAACCAACACTACTGCTTTAACGGATTTTAGGAGTTTTTTTTTTTTTTGGCAATGCAGCTTATAAGGTGCATGACCGGTTATTTTGACTGATTATGAAAATCATTCAAAATATATTTTACTTGTCTTGAAAATTAAAACTGAACTATTTATCTTTAAGTGGACCTTTGAATATTTAGTCATATAATTACTTTTGTACATCTTATATGAATTTTGATTTCACAATTATGAAAAAAAAAAGAGACGTTTTTGTTTTGCAAAAAAATACTTCACCATACCCGCCCACTGTTAACACTCTCCTCCTCTTATCTCATCTTTCATTTTACAACATTCATCCTATCCTCCCCTTCCTCTTCGAGCCCTTGATGTCACCGCCCACAAGTTTCTTCATGGGTACGAGACAGAATTAGCCACTAGTGTCAGCTTGATGTAAATACTGCTTAGTTACTTAACCGTGATGCCATAACTTCATACAAGATATTGCTATGCGGCACTCATAGAAAACGTAACCTGTTCCATGTGACGGGTGGCAGGATTTAAGTAACTGTTTTCATCAGACAACTGAACTCCTCTTGCCTCGAGACCACTACCCCACATTCTAAACAAGTCTTTGCAGGAACCCGTTACTTTTAGGCGAGATCAGAGACTTGTATCTCATGCTTTGCCCTCTTGCCCTTAGCTATGAAAATAAGTCGTGTGTGTGCACCCGAAACATTGGCTGCTGTATATGGCCTGAGACGCTGCCTTACAATGTCACGATAAGTCATGGGCTGCTATAAGGTGTATAAGGACTGCCTGCACATTCTTATTGATGAATGCTTTGTTGGGTGCATTGCCTGGTCCTGGGTCCAAAGAAGCAGTGTTCTTTATGGCCTGTCTACTTGATCATTCCCTTGTAACATGCCTTCACTTTTTCATGTTACTAATAATTCTTACACCTACTTACCATTTTGCATTCAGGTTTAATATGGATATGGTTGAGTTCCATGAATATATGCATGCAAAGGGTGATTTATAGACGTATGGGTACATTGTTGTGTCCCCTTCCTCTTCCTTCTTTATGTAAAGATAGAATGTTTTAATGTTCAAATGTACTCTTTGGGTATTTCCGGCGTCTTTATCGGTAGATTTTTTATTTTATTAACCCTTTCTTGGCAAGTTCAATGGCACCCAAGATTTCTGTCCACCATTAATACATCCAATAAGTTGAGGCTACAGGCTGTAACTGTGACAAAACCTGTTGAAGGAAGAAGTGTGTGGCTGATACGGTGTGGTGAGGTAAGGAATTTCGCTTTAGCTGCAGAGAATACAAGATTTTCATTAGGATTTCGCGAGAGGCATGTGTGTTGCTTGGGCAGTCAGATAGAAACACCGCGTCGAATCTTATATTTCATGAGAGCAAAGAACGCCGCTTAAAGCTATATTCTGCTGTGAAGATGAACCCTAAATATATAACTCATCTCACCGGTCGGACAAGTGTGGGGCTGGGAGGCCATGCTGTTTCGAAGTGGCCAGTTCTCCACCAAGGGAGCGTCGGACATTCCCTGTATTCAGTCATGAAGGGGCGTGTTTTATGATTCCTTGATGTCTGACGTAATCTTTAGTTCAGCAATGGAAAAAGCAGTAGACGTACACATTCCTATTTATCTTGGGCGTGCAAGGTTATTTCAATTCTGAAAGGCACTATGACGTTAATGACTCAGGAAGCAAAGGTCGTATAGCTTTTACGCATCCCTTGAGCTAATAGTTATAATGCAAGATTTGAGACCGATTAATTCTTGTGAGTGTCTGACGTTCCTCACGTAGCTACTTATGTATCCAGTGGTGGCTCCGTCCACGCTACTCGTCGGTCGTGCTGCCTATGTGGTCCTTGTGAGGGTGACGTGCCAGGGTTACTGAAGGTCACACTCTGGACATCCTAATGGATACAATTGTTCTGGCTGGTCACATTTTTGCTCACCGCGTGGTAATTTCGTTCAATTTTGGTGCATTCATCACAAGTCGTGTTAGTGTGACGTGCACTTCCTCTGATGATTTGTGTTCTGATTGTTATAAATTACTGTCTTCCTGCTGTAGTACTTTTTTTTCCTATTTTATTACTTTATATATATTTTTTCAATCATAACTGTAACAAGAATTCAAGGATGCAGTACATAATAAATAGCACATAAAATCAATGCTTTTCTATACAGGTTAATTGAGTTTTATTGTGATTTCTATGAACATTTCCTTAAGATTCACTCAGTCTGGGTAGTGACCGGGAGTCTGCCAATTATAAAAGAGTAGCAATTTGGTAGTACATGAAGAGGTTACTCACCGCTCGTCTCATTCAATATTATATAACTACCCAAAAACATCTAGCCAGAAGGATTGAAGAACAACAGTATATTATTTTTCTTTTTTATATTCCGAGCATTGGGTGTGCGTGGTGTGAGTGCGTCCAGCAGGGAGGCATCACCACGTGGAGCCTAAGGGTGGTGGGGGAGGAATATAGGTTTTCCTGTCGCGTGCCCAACACTCACTCCACCAGAATATGTTGAGGTTCACTCGCTCCTGCAGGTGTACCTTGATCTGTCTCTCCTCTACACCGACACCTTCATCTGCGCAGATAGGATTTTCATCACAAATTAGTTATTGCAATAGTGTAGTTAGCCAGAGTAGTTTATTTATGGGTATTTGTTTGCGTGTGCTCGCTGTATGTTTTCCTAATGAGGTGATGCAGACATGTCATAGTGATCCTTGTTCCATTATGTCATGGAAAAAATATCCGACATAATATCTGCTTGGCGTGTCTTTTGGTTTTCCTCGTTTTTCATCTCATCCTAACATCAACCTTCAGATGACGAAGGCAACTTGGTCTAAAATAAATGTGCATGCTTGGAGATAATTGTTTAGTGATGAAATTTTTCTCAAGCGACTAATCAGTTCTACCAAAATTCTGGAGCTTCGAATCTACTGATCAGTAAGAATTGTGTCTAATAAGCAGCTGATTTAAGTTATTGCTCATTAAGAAATGGTAACGTGCAATTTGCCGGTGTCTAAACTCTTAACGTTGCGATGACGAACTGTGCACCAAAAAGCCTCAGGCTGACCTATAGGAAAGCAGACTGAAGGTTTATCGTATCATGCAAGAAAATTAGACTCATAAGAACCACACGTTATCTGCAGCTTGGCTGTTATAAAGTGTGGCTACATTATGCCACGGGCTTCAAAGAGAAATTCACAACATTTCAAGAAAATTATATCTATTCCTTAAGTTTATTATTTCTAACAACTAAGTTTGTGTTGTAGCGTAATAGAATCGCGAACAATTTACAATTTTTCTTGTCCTCAGAATGAAATCAATACTTTAAGGCCACCGTAACGGAAAACTATGTGAACCTATCAATATATATATATATATATATATATATATATATATATATATATATATATATATATATATATATATATATTTATTTATTTATTTATTTATTTATATATTTTGTTTACTCATTTATTTATGAAAATAAGGGCCCGTGAAGCAGATGACGGCAGGTATTGAAATATAAAAACCTTACTTAAAAAATCCTTCCTTCCTTCCTTACCTGTCTGCCTTCCCGACTGTTTCCTTCTTCAGCTCCTCAACAATACCTCATCCCCGCACAGTCGCACCTCACAACCTTGAGACTTATGATTAATGTGCCCATGGCCTCTACCACTCAACTCGAAATTAATGATACTTAATAGTCATATT
>JAXIVD010002391.1:0-10000 GCA_036785275.1 Cancer borealis | reverse complement strand
CTTGCTGCCCTCCTTCCTTTACACTCATACATCCTGCAGTCAGGTGGGATGATAAGAAGCTACACGAGATTGGATGAATGTTCCAGCCAATCAACGCGGCTTAGGACAGGTGATTAGAAGGCAGGTGTCCGAGGCTGGAGAGGAGTGGCAGGAAATGTGGCTAATCCATCATCAAGTCAGAGAGAGAAGGAAAAAACGACCAGCAAGCGAGAAATGCTTGTCTGATCTATTAATGGAAGTGGTGGTTCTTAAGTGTGAGATTCAGACGTAATTGGCTGTCGATCAGATTTCTTAAAAGTTATCAAAAGCGATTTTTTTCTTTACTAAAGCTTTCAAAACAAAATGATATATATACATAGATTAGATAAACTTTCGTCCTGTTATATCTGTTGCATTATATTTTGTTGTTTAACATATAATTCATGAATAATACTATATTGTGAGAGCTCAACGATTGGTATCTCATGAGAAAGTGCGTTGCGAAAAGTCAACCATAAACTTCCGAGCGATGTTTACGGGAACAGAAAAAAAAGTATATATATATATATATATATATATATATATATATATATATATATATATATATATATATATATATATATATATTATTGAGTTTTCCTTCCCGTAATTCGAGAAACTGTTTACTAAGAGACTTTATTTGTCTAAAAACTTGTGTTGTAGCCAGAAAACTAAAGAATTTCTATGAAAACTTTAATCCCTTGAACTTACGACTGAAACATTTGGTTTCCTTTTTGTACAACTTACTCAACCTGTTCTGTTATTTGCTATGTTATAATAGCATGACATAGTAGTTCAGATGCTTTGTTTGGCTGCTGAGATACATGCATGTAAACCGTGTCGGAGAGAAGGTGACGAAGAAATTGTTATTAGTCATTCTTGGTTTTAGATCATTTAAAAACTTACATCGCTCTAGTGTTGTCCCGGAAAACCTCTGTATTTTTTGGGGGGTGACAGAAAGGCAACATTACTTCAACAGAACTAAGATTAAATGATGAAATAGAAAATGTCTACGTGCTTTCGTGTTTATTATGAGCATCATGTTTTTAATATTTTCTTTGACTCTCTTAACAGCAAAGGAAGAACAAGCGCCGTTAAGCGACCCACTCGGGCAACACTTTGTTACTTCCTCGTTGACACAAAAAAACACGTGACCAGCATCTGACTGACCCACATGAAAATAATACAATTTAATATATTTTTTCTCGTGGCTTTTTCATTTTTCATTCACCATTTTATCGGGTGTGTATACAGATAAGAGCCCGTCTGTGTCGAATTGCAGCAACACAAAAAAAAACACTCTGACTATTTTTCTATTTTTTCCCTCGCCTTTCCCTCTGCCAATGCTTACTGAGGCGGGAATGTTTCAAATTTAATCTGATTCTTTTCATTTCTTGTTCCTGCTTGCGTGTGTGTGTGCATGTATGTATGTGAATGACTGCCTGTATGTGTGTGTGTGTATGTGCTATGTGTGTGTGTGTGTGTGTGTGTGTGTGTGTGTGTGTGTGTGTGTGTGTGTGTGTGTGTGTGTGTGTGTGTGTAGATGTATGGATATGTATGTATATGTGTGTTTTTGGACGTACCTATATGTTTTAGCGCCAGTTTGCCTATCCGTACATGTTAGCCTGAGTAATTAGGAGTGCGTGCGTGCGTGCGTGCGTGCGTGCGTGCTTCATACGTAGATATTTGGTTATGTTCATGTAGTTATACTGTGTTTAATTAATGTTCGTTGCTTCTTCAACCACAAGCACGGAAACATTTATTCTTATAGTTCTTCACATTTCAGCCATTCTTCCTTTACTTTCCATTTTTAAAGTAATGTGTATACAATATTATGAAGAGTGTGTGGGCTGCACTAATGTGTTCCAGCTGTCCTTTTTTATTTAAATTTTTTCCTTCCTTGAATCTTAAAAATGCTGATTGTAGTAATTCATTAAACACGTCAAACACACACAAACACACACAGACATACACATATATATTAAATCTTTTTTTCCTGAATTGAATACAAGATATTAATCGCTTGTCGGTATATCAAGGTAAGACGAAGGAGAAGCAGCAGGAGGTGGAGTTTAAGACAGCCGGGACGAGGTCGAACGCGACGCACAAAATCAATACCTCGGAAAGACAGTGTTGCGTAAGGAGAGGTTGGCCTTGTTTTCTCGGCTTTTTTTCTGGCCAGTCATCCGCGACCCATTATAGCGAGGATGGTCGGCCACAACCCCTCCCTCTTCTTACCTCCAGCACCCTTACCACTACCTCAAACCTCACTCCCTTCATTATGACTCCATCTCACTCCTTGTCTTCTCTCTTGACTAATTATTCCTGTTCTATTTTAACCATTTTTCACTTTTCATGATATAATATTTTTCTCTTATTTCTTTTCCTGAATGAAATGAAATATGCATCATATATTTTATTCCTTGTACACCAGTTTTTCGTGATGATCTTCCTTTTCAAGCTTATCTAGTGCCGTGACCGAGCGGGTGTTAGTGGTGTCGTGTGAGTCCTCGGCGTGACATGTGGAGCACGCGATTAATCTGGCGGGGGAGGAGGAGCAGCCCCGCCCAAGTGTGACTTCAAGGGCTCAGGTCAATGCTTTATGTACACGACTCAGGAACTTTACTTTTACTCCTTCCTTTCCTACCCATGTATCGTTTTCTTTTCGTGTCGTTTACTCCTTTATATGACTGAGTTTAGCCATTAGCAAATGAACGCGTGTGTAGTGTCTCTTATTTGAAGCATGAAATAGAAAACAAAAAATAAGTTAGTTGTAAAGAGACAATGTTGAGAGTTTATAAAAGGGAATCATTCCTGCATAAAAGGTGAATACCATCCTCTGTAATTGTTATGTATCTTTTAAGCGAATGGAGGAAAATTATTAATTCAAAATAACCAAGACCTGGAAAGAAAACAGGTAAAAACAACTCTATTTCTTGAAGCAAAAACTAGTTCATTTTGTTTTCACGTGCAGGGAATGAAAAGTGCGACAGGAGAGTGAAAAAAGAAAGAAATGCAAAACGAGTCAAATTTGTGCCCCAAGTGTCCATCTGTAAAGGCGGTCCTCTAGAAGCAAGGTTTTGGTCCACGAATGACGAGGAGAAAGCTGAACCAAACGCGAATAAGAGGTCAAAAAGGAACTGGGAAGGAAGCATTTGATGGAGGGAACCATGCTCGCCTTGTACTAATTATCTGATAACTTATGCTACTGGCACTTTGTTTACTTGAAAAGAAGAGAAAGTTGTTTAGTGTGTTTGATATATACACTAAACTGGACATATGAACACCAAGCCTTCGAACTCACTCAGAACACTTCTTGAAAAATAAAAGATACATCTAATTTTCCACTTAACAGCCTCTTCATCTCGCTGGTGATGCATAAACACTGAGCTGCTGAACGCAAAACGAGGTGACACATCAGCACTTCAAAAGTCTGATCATATTCGTAATAATCTTCTCCTATGTAGTAAAGATGCATTTTTATTCTTCTGTCTCCTCATGAAAAGAATAAACTTGATAATCCCCTTAGAGCGGCATTATTTTTTTACGTGGCATGTTGTCAAATATTAATCGAATATCTTCTTTAAGCATCATAAAGCAGAATGGTCTTGAAATTATAATAGTAAGAGTATTAGTATTTCCAAGGCTGAGATACCCTTCCACATGACCCCGTGCACAAGTCACACTCGCCTCCTTCCATGCCCTCTACCCAACACAGTGGAAGACGACCAGGATGGAAGAGCACGTGAAGGCCCGCAAAGCCCTAAGGGACACACATAAACCTTCGCCATAAAACAGAATAAGGGAAGTATTAAAGAGCCCTGCAGCCATCAATACTCCCTGATAGACTTTGTAAACAGCGGGGCAAGGAAACACACTCACCCACCTCACACTCATCCATCCCATCTTGACCACGCTCGCTTTTTAACAGTACAGACGAAGCTGAGTGTTCATGTGTTCATCCCGCAGCTTGTGTTACGTTAGGATTGGTATGCTAAGAAGTGGCGGATGTGGCGTCGGGAGGGTCGGGGCTGATGACGGGAGATTCTAATTTACCGGCAACTTTACTGGTGGTAGTAGTTCTGTGGCTTCTCTTAAGTGGTATTTGATATTGATTCATTTCCTCTCTCCACTGCAGTCTTTTATTACAAAGAAAAAAGGTAATACTTAGACTATCTGTGTTATGTTAAATGGCCGCACACGTGCACTAATATAGATGTACGAAAGCAAGCACTTACACACACACACACACACACACACACACACACACACACACACACACACACACACACACACACACACACACACACACACACACACACACACAAACACAAACACACGTAAACAGTAATAATAACAAACTAAAGCACTACCGTTATTTTACGCAATAAACAAGGATTATAGTTTTTATCTCGTCGGTTATAAACTTTTTTTTTAGCTCGGCGCTGTGTAGAGTCTGCGATAACAGACTTCAATGTAAGTAGATCGAATACGTGCGCAGCAAGCTGAAATTTGTCCTTTTTTTTCTCTCCAAAACGACTTATCGCCTACACACCAAATAGAAGGAGGATCTCAAGCAAAAAAATAAAGAAACACTCCAATAGCAATCACACGAAATGATAGACTGAAAACTACTTTTGTTTCTTAATCACGTCTATACAACAAACAGTCAGAGGTGCTACAGTGAACGAGGTCCGCTAGACGCCAATAATTTTTTACAACAGGTAAGTAGCGTTGAACAAACAAGAATATTGGGTAAGGATAGTGTGCGTGCGTTGGGCAGCAGGATGGTGTGGTGGGCAAGGATAGTGTGCGTTGGGCGGGCAGGGAGGTGTGTTGAGTAAGGGCGGTATGTGTGCTGGGGGAGCGGTGGTACACGTCCCAGGGAGTGTCAGCAGAGGCAGCGGGAGCATGTGTGGCGGAGTGGAGCGTGGTCAGAGAGCGTTACCAGGACTCCCCAGTAAAGGCAGTGGAGCGTGGCAGCCATAAAGGGCACCGAGTGACTGCTGCTCCCTTCTCCTCCTCCTCCTCCTCCTCCTCCTCCTCCTCCTCCTCCTCCTCCTCCTCCTTCTTCTCCTCCTCCTCCTCCTCCTCCTCCTCCTCCTCCTCCTCTTCTTTTCCCTCGTCTTTTTCCTCGTCATCGCCCTCTTTTTCTTTGTCCTCTTTCTTTCGGCTTTCCTCTTCAAAGTTATCATCATCGTCTTCGTTCTTCGATTTTTTTCACCATCCTCTCTTGTCGTATTTGTCATCGTTGCCGTCATCATCGTTGTCGTCGTCGTCGTTATCGTTATCGGCACCACCGTCGCTGCCGCCGTTGCTGTCGTCGTCGTCCTCCTCCTCCTCCTCCTCCTCCTCCTCCTCCTCCTTCTCCTCCTCCTCCTCCTCCTCCTCCTTCTGGTTATATCTCTAGCTGCTGACCGATCTCAAGTGCCCTTCTTGCAACAAACTTATAATAACAGGTAATAGCTGGGCTGAAACTCTCTAAGTGAGCGGCTGATACTCAAGGAGTTTCAGAATTTTAGGAAAATTGGCTTTAGTTCTCGATTATGTAAAGTGAGTTTAGTGGTGTAGGAAAAGCAGTAGTAATTACCGGATTCTGCAGTGCATTGCATGGTTGAGGCCAAGACTGACGGGCAAGTATTTTTTGAAGTTGGTAATTACGGAAAAAAAAAGTTCAGTGGAACTGCCTGTGCTGAAAATGCAGGAACCGTGCTTCCACCGCCCATTCCGTGTTTCATTGCTGGCCGCCGCCCTTTCACTTTCAACTCAGCGTCTCATTTCACTCTCTAACCCCTTCACCTACTCTCGCACCTCATCCCTTCCTTCTACTGTCACTTCTTTGCCTTACCTTTTTTGTTTTCTTTTTTTTACACTGCTTGGATAAGGAGAAGTCCTCCACCGCTTTGCCCTTCGATCTCACGCGAGAGCGAGGAAAAAGATCGCTGCTCAATCCGAATTCTTACGACTGCCGCAACAGCTCGACAGAGACCAGTGGAGCGTGCAAGAGGAGGACCAAGATAAGATAAGGTTATTTAGGAGACAAACTTTGAGGAGCCTTTTCCAATTTACCGAGTCATGAAAATAGCAAAATGTCCCAATGTCCCTTCTAGCCCGCGGGACGGTGCTGGGGTGTGCCTGGAGTGGTCAGGGAACCAGGGATCCATTGTAAGCCAATCTCGACCCCACAACAGGACCTGCCATCGTTATAACTTCATCATGTGCACAAGTTCGGAGTCGGCAATTTCATGTTGAGGCTCAGGGAATATATCTTTCTTAGTCATGAGATATAACTTGACATACGTGGATAGGTAGATGAACAAAGGTAGATTGAAACATATACATAAATGTATAAAGTTATATAGATCTATATTAAAGGCGGATAGAATTTTGACGTAAGTCAGACCAACTTAAATGCCGTGGTCTGCTTCTTTTATAGCATTACAAATCAAGTAATTATTTTTCTAGTTGACAAGACCTGAGGGGAAAAAAACGAGTTTTCAAGACCTGTTTTTCATTAAAAAGAATATGGTGCTGAAGCCCAGAAAGTGGTAGCATAGGAGTGAACAGTCGGTCAACTAGTAATTGTTTTCTTGTCTGCTCACGAGGTTGTTATTGTTGCGACGGTCAGGTTAGAAGCTTGCAAGGTGACGCTGCGCCTAATCGATTGACATTTTTCAGTCCTCTTACCTAGTCCTGCCTTATCCTGCCTCGCCCTTCCTCTTGCTCTCGCACTCCAACTCCTCTTCATTATCACTCGGCTAAAAACTCCTATGCGTAGACTAAAATGTAATTAGGCTGCGCAATGTCAAGAAGCTTCTCTGATTGGCCGGATGGGTTGTTAGCGTCCAATAATTCCTCAAGAACAGTGGAGGCATTAGTTACGGCATTATCGCGCTCCAGTGGCCGGGTCGCGGATCGCTTGGCAGTGACGCCGTTTTTGCCGCATCACGCGCAGTCGGGCATGAATAATGTGTACCCGAACTACCGAAATGACCCTAGCCGGACGTGACCCTGAGGGTAGCACCTGCGGCCCCCTCCACGCCCAGCGACCCGCCGCCCGTGACCGCAGGTTGGGTCGGCCGAACGCAGTCCACGCCGCCAGGCCGCTCCTCCAACCCGTTGGACCGGAGAGAATCCCTTCAGGGGCGTTAAACACTTTGGAAACGTCAGTGAATATTGTTATTATATTTTCTTAACTTTTTGACCTTTATGAAAATACCATGATCATGGAGTATAATTCATTTAGGACCTAATTGTACAATGTCGAATTCCAGAATTATTGTATTTGGTCTGACAATGTCATGTGTTGAGAATAAAGTATATTAGGAAATGTTTTGAATTAAGTTTTTTCTATATATTTTTTAATAAACCATGTATCCGTCGCGGCTTAGAAGAATCTAAGACTCCCTCGAGGCAGCTGATGCTATAGTTATCGAGGGTTCGTCGGAACAATGCAAGACTCTCAGGGGCGAGCGGTGAGGCGAGAGAGACTAATGTTGCCTGCGGACCCTGAGGCACACGTCGAGGCGGTGTTGTGGGTGGCCATGCAGGCAATGTTTCCCAAGGTAGCGTCGCGTGTGCGTGTTACTGTGCCTACCAGCCTGCTACTACACATAGCTTTTCTATGCTCCAAGAAGCTCCCAAAAAGTATTTCTATCATAGTTTTTCAATTTCCTTAAACGATTAATCAGCTGCCTGTCTTATGCTGACCTTAGTTCAAAGCTTACTTCTGTAGCAGAGTACATCTGAAAACACCATGGAGCAACGAATTAGTCTAATCTCCATTGACATGTATATGAACTCTCAATCCACTCTTTGGTAATTTAAATATAGAAAATGTGAAACCAGCAACAAGACTTGGCCACTGGAAACATTCTGGTATAAGTCTGTATGACTATAAACATACATTTCCACTTCTCTCATAGCCACTTTTTATGCAGAAAACACGTGCATCCCTTTTCATATGTGTGTGTGTGTGTGTGTGTGTGTGTGTGTGTGTGTGTGTGTGTGTGTGTGTGTGTGTGTGTGTGTGTGTGTGTGTGTGTGTGTGTGTGTGTGTGTGTGTGTGTGTGTGTGTGTGTGTGTGTGTGTGTGTCTGTGTGTGTGTGTGTGTGTGTGTGTGTGTGTGTGTGTGTGTGTGTGTGTGTGTGTGTGTTGAGGAAAGTGTGTTGCATTTTTTGTTTAGTATTATAAGTCTTAGCAGCAGAAGTACACAGCCATTGATAGTGACTTGTTTCCGAGAATTTGTATGTGTTTCGGGAAGATTGGCGGGCGGGGCGGGGCGAAGGGAGGAGGCAAGGGGAGGAGAGGGGCAGAGGGGAGGGCAAGCAGTCCTCATGGCCCCGGTGGCTAGTATAATTAACTCCTCACGCCACCTTGTCGTCGTCTATGTCGTTTTCTCCTACTCTTGCTTTTCTTTTTCCTCTCCTCTCCTCTCTTCTCCTCTCCTCTCCTCTCCTCTCCTCTTCTCTTCCTCCTCTTCCTCCTTCTCCTCCTTCTCTCCTCTCTTCTGTGTTCACCCGCAGCCGCCTCATTGCTGAATTGCAGGGCCATAACTTGCTGATAGCTTCGCCTCCTTTGAAATCAACTTACACGTATGATAGAAATTAATGCTTATTTTACACCTGGCTTGTGCCTCTCCCTGTGACGCCTTCTCTAGTTGTCATTGAATTTCCTGGAACTTGCCATGGAACTGTCTCCAAAGTGACACTGCCTAGAATATTAGTAAATATATTCATAAACAATTAAGAGCGATAGATTATTGGCATTCATATCATAGCAAACACAAGGACGGCGACTCGACTTCATCCAAAGTTAAGTTGTAAATGATAACAATCAAATGTTAAATAATGTCGTTAGAGATCATAAATAGCACAAGGTAATGGTGGTGGGCAGGCTTGGGTCGGAAGGGTGAAAGGGAGGATAGGAGAGGGAGATGACAGTCGCCTCTGGCCTTTACAAGGAACCCAAGAATTCGGACTGGTCCACTGCCCATCGGAAAATGGCCCTTTCGTTCAACCATGGGTGTCATTGCCAAATTACGACACAAAAACCAGCTGAGTGGCAGTGACAGTGGTCGCGACGCCCACAAGCCACCAGTGCAACATTTTTACTTATTTTGACTCAGCAATCTTGAATTGTTTAACATCTTCAAATATTCTTGTAAACATTAACGAGATGTAAATTTTATGCCACTAATATTTAACTTACAAAGTCTGTCACAACTGACTGTCTGCGGCGGCCTAGATGTATGAATAAGGAGTTACTCTCTCACACACACACACACACACACACACACACACACACACACACACACACACACACACACACACACACACACACACACACACACACACACACACACTCACACGCACACACACACACACACACACACACACACACACACACACACACACACACACACACACACACACACACACACACTGGTGAAGGTAATTTGACATTTTAAACAGAGGAATAGATCTTTGGGTCCCTTTGACATCCGATGCCTAACCCTTCTGTAAAGATTAGAGGATGTCTCCTCCTCCTCCTCCTCCTCCTCCTCCTCCTCCTCCTCCTCCTCCTCCTCCTTCTCCTCCTTCTCCTCCTCCTCCTCCTCCTCCTCCTCCTCCTCCTCTAGCTCGACGTATCTATCGTACGCCCGTCTATCGCCAGCCTTCTTCGGTGAGAAATTTATCTACGGCCATATATTCCCAACGAAGTATTGCATTCTACAGCTTCGCAATCGCCAGCAATCGTTCGTAATTTGTCTCGGGGAATCTATCTCAATTTATCTTATGTAATCGACCTCAGTGCCACAGCCGCCCCCATAAAACTTATCGTGACCCCGAGGCGCGGCACCTCCACCAGGCCCTGCCACGGGATTGGCCAGCGTGGAGGACGAATGGTACTGCGGAGAACGGGAAAAGACGTCCAGGAGGAAAAGGTGCGAAGGGAGAATGCAGGAAAACCAAACGTGACT
>JAXIVD010002390.1:0-60925 GCA_036785275.1 Cancer borealis | reverse complement strand
CACACACACACACAAGGAAAACAAATACTATATAGGACTCATACTCTCTATCTCTCTCTCCTCGTACAAGTATTTTCAAAGGTAATGTGCTCATGAAAACACACTCATTAAGCTTCACTGCCACTAAATTCTTCCTAAAACCCAGCCACAAGAAGAAGAAGAAGCAGAAGCAGAAGAAGAAGAAGAAGAAGAAGAAGAAGAAGAAGAAGAAGAAGAAAAAGAAGGATGATAAATGAATGTAATTTTATAACGGACGAGGAAAAATTATAATAGGAGATAAAGAAGGAGAAGGAGAAGGAGAAGAAGAAGAAGAAGAAGAAGAAGAAGAAGAAGAAGAAGAAGAAGAGGTGATGAATGAATGTATAATCTTACAGCGGAAGATGGAAAATAAAACTAATGTCAAGCGTAACCAATGACAATACAAAATAAAATGATTTATACTCGCATAAAAAAAAAAAAAAAAAAAAAAAAAAAATCTAATAAACATACAACACAGACTATTTATTACTAATGGAATGAAGTTATGTTATATGAGAAAGGAAATAAAGAAAGAAAGGAAGAAAGAAAAGAATTGAAAGATAGGAAAAAATGGGAAGAAAAGATTTTGAAGTTTTTATAACAAATCGTCCATAATAATACTAATAAAGATAATAACAATAATAATAATGATAATAATAATAATAATAATAATAATGATAATAATAATAATAATAATAATAATAATAATAATAACCAATACGTAGATGCATAAACACTAGACAAACTTTGGATGTTAGTTCAGTAATCAAAATTCTATTACGAGTGGTTACATAATTACAGTAAATAAGACGGTGGTTAAGAACGACTTATAATTAAACAGGTATGATAATAGTAGATTAATTAGGTGTATAAAGATAGTAATTGATATAAAAAAAATACGTGAACACGAAAAAAATAGCAAATGTGAATGTATATAAATGATAAATAAATATATAAATAAAAAAAAATAGATAATGAATATACAAAAATAAATGAACAAATCAATAAATAAACCAAAATGCACCCGAAAAAAAAATTGTAAACACACGAAAAATATTTAATAGATGATCAGAAAAACAAAAATGAAAATAAATAAAATAAATCAAGAAAAAAAAAGTAATAAAAATAATGAAAACTGGAAATAATGAAGCAAGTAAATTAATAAAGGAATTAAAAAAAGGTAAAAGAAGAATAAATGAAGATAAAAGTGCAACAAGAGATAAAGAATGGAATAAAAAAGAGAGATTTATGTGCATCATTTATGTAAAGGAATTAAAAGAGGCGATTTACTATATAATCCCGCTCACCCCGCCATCCCCCCCCCCCCATCTCTCTCTCTCTCTCTGTGGAAGGCTATCGCGAAAAACATCAAATAAAGTGTTTGAAGCAGTTAATGTTGTTGTTGTTGTTGTTATTGTTGTTGGTGGTGGTGGTGGTGTTACTACTACTACTACCACTACTACCACTACTACTACTCTACTACTATACCACCACTACTACTACGACTACCTCCTTATTTGGTAACACGCAGTTTACAATTTATGATGCTATTGTTATTGTTGTTGTCATCAATATTATTTACTGCTCTTCTTCTTCCTCCTCTTCTTCTTCACTCCTACCAACCCAACCACACACCCTACCACCACCACCATCATCACTATTATTCCCTCATCCCCCCATAACTGTCCCTCTCCCCATCACCACCACCACCACCACCACCACTACCATTACCACCACCACCACCACCACCACTACCACTACCATTACCACCACCACCACCACCACCACGTTAGTTTCCTCCTAATCATCACAACAGGAATGAAAACAGCCAGTGGACGAATTTCCTGTTTATCTTCATTATTAGTGGAGGAGGAGGAGGAGGAGGAGGAGGAGGAGGAGGTGGGAGGGAGCAAGTGACTTTCCTCATTCCCCTCCTCCCTGTCCCTTCCTCCTCCTCCTCCTCCTCCTCCTCCACGCTCGCCTGTTAATCGTCAACAAGGTAAGTGGCAATAATTTGTTTTTTTGTTGTTTGTTTGTTTGTCTCAGTTGATTTGTTGCTTTTTTGTTTGTTTGTTTTTGTTGTTGTTGTCATTATTATTATTATTATTATCCTTATCATCATCATCATCATCATTAATACAAGAAAAAAAGTAAATTGCACCCAAATAAAAGGAAATAAATTAGAAAAAAAGAGGTAGGTACACACACACACACACACACACACACACGGCATAATGAGATAATAATTTACGCAAAACACCCCATGTGATTCTCTCCATTTTTCCTCCCCCCTCTCTCTTCTCTCCAATTTCTCCCTCCATTACTTCTCATCTTCCCTCTCTCTTCCTCCCTCCATCCTTCCCCTCCCTAATGCTACTTCCTCTCTCCTTCCCCTCTTCCTCTCCTCTCCCTTCCCCTTTCCAACGTACTTTTGTCCCTAGTTTCCTCCCCTCCCTCCCCTATTATCTCTCTCCTCTCTCCTCCTCCTCCTCCTCTCCTCCCTCCTATCATATCTTCCCTCCTCCTCCCCTAACCGTTCAACACACAATCTAGCCCCGTTAAATTGTGGAGAGAGAGAGAGAGAGAGAGAGAGAGAGAGAGAGAGAGAGAGAGAGAGAGAGAGAGAGAGAGAGAGAGAGAGAGAGAGAGAGAGAGAGATTTTGGTAATGATACTGATAAAGATAATAATAGATAATAATGGTAATGATAATAATAATAATAATAATAATAATAATGATAATGATAATAATAATAATAATAATAATGATAATGATAATAATAACAAGACAAAAAAGAAAAAAAGACGATGCAAAATAATATTAAAAAATAATTGAAGAAAAATTTATAAAGCAAGAAATAAATAGACAATCAAAAAGGAAAAAAAAAAAATTAACAAAAAGGAAAAGAATGATGATAATAATAATGATAAGAAGAAAAAACGATGATTACAACAAAAAAACAATGAATGATAATAAACAAAAAGAAACAAACAACACAATATATTTACCCGCCAAACAAACCATACAATAAGTAAATAAATAAATAAATAAATAAATAAATAAATAAATAAATGAATAAATAAACAAACAAACAAAATCGTAACCTCAAAACTCCACGGCCAATAAAACAACAACAACAACAACAACAAGATATATTTACATTGGTGAGCAAAACTAATTTATTTATCACACACACACACACACGCACACACACACACACACACACAGATAGACAAATCAACAAACAAAGATGGATGCATGTGTTAGTAAACGAATGAATAAATAGATAAATAAATAAATAAATAATGGCCATAAATATTCAATAAAGTTGTAGTTGTAGTAGTAGCAGTAGTAGAAATAGTAGGAGCAGTAATAGTAGTAGTAGTAGTGTAAATGTATACTGTTCGTAGTAAAAAACAATCCAAACTGCAATTATTTACTCTCTCTCTCTCTCTCTCTCTCTGACAACAACACAACAGCCATTATCGAAGAGTGGGCCATAAATCCAGGTCACACTGACAGGGTAAGAAATAATAATAATAATAATAATAATAATAATAATAATAATAATAATAATAATAACAACAACAACAACAATAATAAGAGTATGACAATAAAAAGCGACTAATTTAATATAATGGAAGTACATTTAAAATTCTATCGTCATACTAGCCTCTCTCTCTCTCTCTCTGATTTACAACATTTTATTGTTAAGTCTCGTCTGGCCTAGCCTACGTAACCGCTCCTGCTGCTGCTGCTGCTGCTGCTGAGTGCTGATGTGTCCGCCGCCATTTGTAAACGTATCGTACCTTCGCAATGCAACCCGCACGCCTGCACGCCCGAACGCTCCCCTGCCAGCCCACGCCCTCACGCCTACATTTACAAAGAGAAAGAGAAAGAAAAAGGAGAGAGAGAGAGAGAGAGAGAGAGAGAGAGAGAGAGAGAGAGAGAGAGAGAGAGAGAGAGAGAGAGAGAGAGAGAGAGAGAGAGAGTGTGTAGCGGGTTTTGGTCGTTCGTCTGGCACCAAGATTTATTCAAACGATAGTGGTGGTGGTGGAGGCGGTGGTGCCACGTTACCTTCCACCTCGCTTTGGTCCTCTCTCTTTTCTCCTCTCCACGCTGCGCTGCGGATAAGATGCCGAGGAAGATAAGCTTGTTAATTATGAGTCTCGAGTCTTTCATCCTCCCTACCTTACTCCGCTTCCTAATGAGGAGAGAGAGGTGGAGGTGAAGTAACTGTCTGCAACGTGGCATCATGGCCTCTATCCACTCCTACTCCTACTACTCCTCCCTCTTCCCTCCTCCTCTTCCTCCACCTTCCCTCGCCGACCATTACTCAACACGTGTCTCGTGGTACAATATTTTCACCTTTTATTCCTCCATTTCCCTCCTTGGGCAGGTCTCCTCCTCCTCCTCCGTGAACCCAGCCACATACAGGCGAGGCGGGGCGGGGCGGGGCGGGGCGTTACTACTATTACTATTACGTGTAGACTTGCTGGCCCGTCGATGCCATGGGCGGGTGGGCCTTTAGGTACCGTACATGGAAATATTATTATATGTGTATGTAATTATAATTCATAATGAAGGGCTCAGCGGTGCAGTGTCCGCCGGGGATTAGTGGTGGTGGTGGTGGTGGTGGTAATAACAACAACAACAATAATAATAATAATAATAATAATAATAATAATAATAATAATAATGATAATGATAATAAAAATAATAATAAGTATAATAATAGCATGTATAATAATTCTCTTGCGCTACGCCTTCCTGGACGGGATGGGTGTAGGGGGAGGAAGAGGTGGAAGGAGGAGGAGGAGGAGGAGGGAGCTTACAATTATGGGAGGATGGGGGTGGAGGAGGGAGAGGGAAAAGCAGGGAGGGGACCTGAAATTTATTGCAGGGTGAGGGGAGGAGAAAATGGGGAGGGGGGTGAAGGGCCACTGCTTGTGTGTGTGTGTGTGTGTGTGTAATAATAATAATAATGATAATAATAATAATAATGATAGTAATAATAATAATAATAATAATAATGATAATAATGATAATAGTAATAATAATAATAATAATAATAATGATATATAACTGACAATTGTGAAAGTAAATGTGAGAATTACTGTTTAATCCTACGATTTCATTCATAAAGTCATTATTTATGCACATCTATCTATGTAGTGATATAAATTGTAACATATATAAAGAGAGAGAGAGAGAGAGAGAGAGAGAGAGAGAGAGAGAGAGAGAGAGAGAGAGAGAGAGAGAGAGAGAGAGAGAGAGAGAGAAGAGAGTAAAATTAATGAAATGATATGCTCTCCCTCTCTCTCTCACTCTCTCTTTTCAATGAGCGGCACATGACAAGCTTCTCTCTTACTTTTTTCTCTATTCATTCAACAGTTCTTTTGTGTCTGCAACAGTAGCAGCAGCAGCAGCAGCAGCAGTAGTAGTAGTAGTAGTAGTAGTAGTAGTAATAGTAGTAGTAGTAGTAGTAGTAGTAATAATAGTAATAGTAGTAGTAGTAGTAGTAATAATAGTAATAGTAGTAGTAGTAGTAGTAGTAGTAGTAGTAATAATAGTAATAGTAGTAGTAGTAGTAGTAGTAGTAGTAGTAATAATAGTAATAGTAGTAGTAGTAGTAGTAGTAGTAGTAATAATAGTAATAGTAGTAGTAGTAGTAATAATAGTAGTAATAGTAGTAGTAGTAGTATTTTCGTATATATATTTATCTTCCTCAACTTTTTTCTCTAATCAATGATGATGATGATGATGATGATGATGATGATGATGTGATGTGAGATGATGATGATGATGATGGTGATAATGTAGTGGTGGTGATGTCTATAATGGTGATGATGATAGTGGGACATAATAATTATCAGTCCTCTGCTCCTCCTTCTCATTATCATCATTATCATTACTGTAATTATTACCATACTCATAAATACATAGGAAAAAGAAAAGAAAAACAGAGAGAAAGAAGAGAGAGAGAGAGAGAGAGAGAGAGAGAGAGAGAGAGAGAGAGAGAGAGAGAGAGAGAGAGAGACCCAGGAGACGCTTCAGGTTAATGACATTATGCAAATTGACCTGTGACAGCGTTCCCTCCCTCCTCCCCCCTTTCCTCCTTCCTCTCCTGTTTTTCTCGAACCACTTTCTTCCCTATCCTTTCCTCTCTCTCTTCCTTTCTGTCTCTGTCTCTCTCTCTCTCTCTCTCTCTCTCTCTCTCTCTCTCTCTCTCTCTCTCTCTCTCTCTCTCTCTCATTATAACGTGGTCTACTACCCCCTTGGTTCCACAAAGGGAGGGAAGAAGAGAGAGAGAGAGAGAGAGAGAGAGAGAGAGAGAGAGAAAGAGAGAGAGAGAGAGAGAGAGAGAGAGAGAGAGAGAGAGAGAGTACTCGACGCTTACCAGTCACCATATTTCACTTATTATTTTCGTGTTTAACTTTCTCTAATTAACTCTCTCTCTCTCTCTCTCTCTCTCTCTCTCTCTCTCTCTCTCTCTCTCTCTCTCTCTCTCTCTCTCTCTCTCTAACATACATCCACGCAACTGCTTCTCGAACTGTCTATCTGTTTGTTAAATTGTCGTTCAGTCTTCCTGTCTACCTATCTATCTATATCTATGTCTGTCTGCCTTCCTGTCTCTTTCTATGTTTGAGCATGTGTGTGTGTGTGTGTGTGTGTGTGTGTGTGTGTGTGTGTGTGTGTGTGTGTGTGTGTGTGTGTGTGTGTGTGTATGTGTGTGTGTGTGTGTGTGTGTGTGTGTGTTTCAAGGTTTGGACAACGTGAAAGAAACATTTTTTTTCCTCCACACTTTTCCTTCAAAATTTTCCTTCCGTCTCTTCTCTTCCTTCCCTCCCCCCTATCCTTCCTCCCTTCCCTTCCCTCCCTCTCTTCGTCTTGTGTTTGTCTTCATCTAGCACCGGAAAAGTTTCCTCCGTGTGTGTGTGTGTGTGTGTGTGTGTGTGTGTGTGTGTGTGTGTGTGTGTTTCTTTTATTCATGTGTTCATATTTTTACTTTGCATTTTTTAGCACGTTTTCCACGAGAAGAGAGAGAGAGAGAGAGAGAGAGAGAGAGAGAGAGAGAGAGAGAGAGAGAGAGAGAGTGGAAGGGAATAAAATTGATAGCTGTTATTTGATTTCCCCTCTGCCTGTCTCTGTTCGTCTCTCTCTCTCTCTCTCTCTCTCTCTCTCTCTCTCTCTCTCTCTCTCTCTCTCTCTCTCTCTCTTTCTTTCTCTCTCTCTCTCTCTGGAAAAATACGTGTTAAAAAATGCAAAGTAAAAATATAAATGCAAGCACACACACACACACACACACACACACACACACACACACACACACACACAACACACACACACACGGAGGAAAATAGGCAACATAATTTCTTGCAATGTTCACTGCAAATCTCTCTCCTCTCTCTCTCTCTCTCTCTCTCTCTCTCTCTCCATACCTCATAAACTAATTTCTTCATAATCAGCTTAACACAACCTTACAAACAACTCACAATAATTCGTTAATATAATTCAAATACTTCCCTTCAGTAAAATAAATACATATACTGTCTAGTCTATACATAACTAAGTGTGTTGTTCAGGAATTCTAATATTTAAACTCTTCTCTAAATCAGTTTCACGATAAGCGCTTTGTATAGTAATCACATTTTTTTTTTAATTTCCTTTCTCGTAATTCTTGACGTTGGTTATACATACTACTATCTTTGTGTGTCAATGTATGGAATATGTATGTATGTATGTATGTATGTTGGTGTGTGGTGTGCATGTATGTATGTTGGTGTGTGGTGTGTATGTATGTATGTTGGTGTGTGGTGTGTAACTGTGTATGATATGAGGCCGGAGAGAAGGATAGATGGCTGGGCTATACTCTAATCTCTGCCTATGTATGTATGTATGTGGTTTTATATATGATACGAGTGGCTAGGACTATTGTTTGTACAGAATGAAGGGTAGTGAAGCATCATTATCATTATTGTTATTATTATCATTATTTTACTTCTATACTAAGGTGGAGTTACCGGCTATTTTAATTAACTCCCTTTCTTTAACTGACTGCCCTCCACTTTTCACTTTTCGCTAATGCTACACTACTTACTAACTTCAAGATTCTACAGTTATTGCTGAGAGAGAGAGAGAGAGAGAGAGAGAGAGAGAGAGAGAGAGAGAGAGAGAGAGAGAGAGAGAGAGAGAGAGAGTGTGTGTGTGTGTGTGCATGTATGGTGTGATGGTGTTGTAGACAATCACCTAACTGTACGAGATTCCATTTGAATTGATAAATAATTAAATGATTGTACGGTAAAATGGGTGCTTAAATTCATGCGATTACGCGCGTGTGTGTGTGTGTGTGTGTGTGTGTGTGTGTGTGTGTGTGTGTGTGTGTGTGTGTGTGTGTGACGGGGCACGCTGAAGAAATTGTTGATTTTCAGAAAGTTGCCGGAAAAATGGTTGTGTTCTGTTCCATACGAGATGCTAAAATTTTAAAGGACTGATTTGTTCCTTTCAAAAGGTGTTCTTCTTCCAACCATGATTACTGGTGATTTTGTCTTGTGGTGTCTCTGAAGATTGTTTGTGTATGTAAATAATGATTACATTCTTCTAACCAATACGTAAATCAAATCTATAACTGAATTATTCTAACACATTCATCAACCTAGGATTCACGCCGCTGCATTATATTCCCGACAGTTAACAATGACTAAAAACAAATGTTCAAACATCACACGGGAAAAATAATAAAAAAAATAAATCCTGATGATTGCACACTTCCTATTATAGCGCAATGCTGGAAGGGCTTCAGGGAAGGTCACAATATAGTTATATTCTAATAAACACAGGAAGCCGGCGTGTCTCGCATGTAAATCTTTATTCCCAAGAATACCATGCTAGTTTTCTTAGTATTACGAAATAAAGAATTAAAAACAAAGTAATGACAGATGGGTTTTATACAAGTGAAACTAGAAAAAGTAAGAGTGTCTTAAATTCAGCTCAGCTTGCATCCACAATGTGTGCACGAGACATTCTTCTGGTGCGATATTCAAGCGGTGCTTCATCTCTGTCAGCATTGAAAAGCACCACTTGTAAATCATGTACCAAAATGACAATGTGGAGCGTGATTAATGCAATACTGAAAGGTTTTCTGCCTCAGGTTTTATTCATATATGAAATAAAATTGCTTCTCTTCTAAATTCGTCGATGTATTTATAACTTTGGTCTCGCATAGTTTTGTAGGATGTCACGTGATAACATTACGAACATAATTGGTAATACCAATTCTGGATAGTATGTATAACTAATTGTTGACTTCAAATGATAAGTTTTCCAACGATGTTACGCATGATGCAACACAACACTCAGTATTGTTACAAGACCACCAAACACCCAACGCTCAACACCAACAAACACATTACTCATTATGTAAATCTGAATGATGAAATGTGACAAAGTGGTCAGGAGGGGCAACCTGCGGAGGGCGCTCGGCGGAGGTCATTAAATACTCCTTAGTAATGGCCCACCCACTGCCAATAATGAATTCTGATGGCGGTGAAGGCGAGAATGACGGCGAGCTGCAGATATACACAAGCCACACTAGAGGACGCTCGCAGCGGCCCTGCCTCAGGTTCTGAGGGGCGAGGCTATCTGACTTCAAGGCCATGGCCTTCAAGGACTTTCTGGGCGGGGCTCTCTGACTCATCCTCGCCATGGCCCTCCAAGTGTCCTCACACTTGTCATGTCATGGATGGTGCCTTCGAGCTGTTACGGAACGGAATTCAGGTGATGTGAGTGTGCGGGAACCTCCTAGCATTCCATGGCGGTGGCCTGACAGTCTTCCTGTTGGCCGTCAGTGTAATGCCGAAAGAGGGACACTACCTTGCTGGGGGATGTCCAATGAGGCGGACCAGGTGGGTTTCAACGTACGTATTCACATGCTTAGCGGTGACCTTGAGGTGCTACGGAACACTGAAGGGCGGCGGTGCCACCTCTGCAATGATCCTTCATTAATTTTCTTCTCTAATTATGCCAGAACCTGCTGGGTACGGAGGTCTATTTGGTGGCAGGGGTGGAGAGAGAGAGAGAGAGAGAGAGAGAGAGAGAGAGAGAGAGAGAGAGAGAGAGAGAGAGAGAGAGAGAGATAACAATGTGTGCTTATTTAAAAGCCTACCAGTCCTGAGGCGGGCCGCTACAAGCAAGTGGTCGCGTCTGTCACAGTGGTGACAAGGGATAAACAACATCATGTGCTGTTGTGGTAATCATTGTCACGCGTGGTTGGTTAGACAAGGGCTGGCCATCAAACGCGAGGAAGTTTATTCAGATATGAATAAATATGAAAAAAAAAGTTACCATAACATAATGCACACCTTTCTGATGACAGGAAACTTTACTAAATCCGGTGCACATGAAACTTGTAGTGCTACCATTAAATTACTATAATTGGAAATATAAACATTAATACTAATCCATTGCACTTATTAAACTCAAGGGTAGCTTTTTCTGCTGAATTGTTCAATACGTTTAAATGATTATTCCGATTAAAATATCATACGGTGGTTCAGAGTACGTAAAAATAATATGCTAATGTATTATATATAGTTTGAGGCATATTATGGGTTTGCTACAAAATAATAGGTAATGTATTGGTTATCAGTGAGAGGTGTGCGTTCACTTCCCTTGCAATGCATCATCTTCTGACGGGCTGGTGAGGTGTCGTGCGCGTCGCCTTCCTGGCCTGGTTAACACTGACAGTACTGGAGTATTCTTCAATGCAAGTCATCGACATCACAACCTCATTGTCACTTCAACACAAGTATTAATAGGTTAACCCTCTGTGTAGTATCTTTTGTCAATTCTTTCCAGCGACATGCAGCATACAGGGCTGTTCAAGCTTTTTCTGTGCGCTTAGAAAAAGACATTTGTATAGTAGTTTTCTCTTACCGAATACGTTTATCTATGAATTATATACGCTCTTTCAAGGGTTTTTTCTTCATAAGATTATTCCATAGAAGAAAAAAAATCCAAATAAATATGCGTGAACACTGAATGCACTCAACTTGAACGCACTCATGACTCATTACTATTATTTCATTTATAATACCACAGTCACTTTCATTAAACTTTATCAAAAATTTCCAAACGAAGATACATTTAAACCCATATTTCTACAAAATAAATTTTTGTCTATTTTCCATTATTTGTTTGTCGACTAATCAGTAATAATTGATAGCCTAATAAAGTTAACACCGTCCTTCTTTGAAACTTCTCTCTGTAAGATAGTTTATCTATGCATATTAATAATTCGGACAGTTAATCAGCATTCAGCGATGTCTTCAAAATTTTCATATCTAAACTATTTTTTGGGAGATACAACAAAGGTAGATTTAACCACCTACCACTTGAGAGAAAAAATAAAATAAAATAAAAATAAATAAATAAATAAATAAATAAATAAATAAATAAATAAATAAATAAATAAATATATATATATATATATATATATATATATATATATATATATATATATATATATATATATATATATATATATATATTAATTACTTATTTCACATTTTCAAACTAAGGTGCAAAGATGATTTCCATTACGTAGTATTATGTTCCACGTATTTTCACACTAAACATATCATTGACGTATTTGTGATATATGTACTATGATAAAACAATGAAGCAGTGATCGCATAGAAGCTGTTCATGACTGACTGATTGTCTTGGAATACTTAAATTTCACGTATCGATACGTTTTTGAGAGGATTCCCACATACTTTTTTTTTTTCAAGTACATCACCACACTTACAACTTGCCTAACCATGACTTAGCTTTTTCGATTTTTAGTGAATATTATTGTTCCGTGGAAGGTTAATATAGTTTATATAATGATTATAGAGTGACTGCTGGCCTTGTGCATCTCCTTTAAGTTATTTTTTTAATGTTCTTATGACAATATTCGGATCTTAAGTATTTTTCAATTCACTTTTCAAATAAGTCCAAACGCGTCTTAGAATACGAGCCAATGCGACGAATAAGATATAAAAAAAATGATCTTAACAGAGTATTAGTTCATTAATATTATTGGGAGGGTCTGCAAAGCAGCTATTTCCCCGCACACTCTGAGTATGCGCGACCAGTCTCGCCTCGTGATTGGCTGTCCTAACCCTACCTAATCTGCCTATCCTAGTGTATCTAATTTGCCTAACCTTACATAAAGTAACATATATGTAGCAACCTTACTTAACCTAACCTATCCATTACGTTTGCAAGGTAGGGTTAGGCAAGCTCCTCTATGTTTCCATTAGATGATGCTGGGCAGTTGGGAGCATGGCACTTGCATAGTACATTTATACATAATTTGGAAGACAAAGAAAAAAAAAACTTACTTTGGATAAGGTTAGGCAAACTAGATACACTAGGATAGGCAGATTAGGTAGGTTAGAGCAGCTAATCACGAGGCGAGACTGCTCGCGCATGCTCAGTGTGTGCGGGGAAATAGCTGCGTGCAGGCCCCTAATATTATGCACATCACGAATCACAAATCCAATGGTAGCCTATTATATCTCCTTTACCGGATTTCATGAAGTTTAATGGTCTATGTCAATATTTGCTTATTGATTCATGTTTTTGATCTGGTTATTTCACCGTAAACACATTGAATTTGATAAACATAACTACGTAGATTATTATGAAGCAAATAATACAAATACGTAAATAATACATAACTCTCATTCACCTACTCCTCGTTAATTTTGTCCTTAACGTTCTATAAAACAGAACAACAAAAATATATATCACTTTTCCCAATGACATCACATAGCTTTTCCCAAAATTCCCTGCTAGAATTTTGGATACATATATTCCTCTCCCCGTCTCTCTACAGCACCCCACACATCACATGCCTCTCAGTACACACTATACCTTCAGTCACATCCCACCATCACGAGGTGCACCGCCTGATTTTCGTCTTGATTACAGCTAAACACAAATTAACACAACAAATAATCACGTCATGCTGCTTCCTACCCGCCATCTTGCTAGGGATCACAAGTGTAAATTAAAATAGTTTCATTTAATTATTTTATATTCTAATTTTGTTTAATTAAAATTGGTTAATGCTTTCTTTATTTTTTTTTATTAATGGACGCCAGAGAAGTTTTTTCTTTCATTTTCATCTATTTATTCATTGCTAACGCCAATCTACGAGAGACCTTACAAAACACACTGCCCGTTTCTTCAGTTTGTCACATCACATTGTATGACTGTAACTTTCCTCTGATCCAAGACATCACCGCGACCATTAACACCACACCATTATGGACGAGTTATAGCAGGATTAAACCTATTCAATGACCCTCACTCTCACCAGCCCCTGACCATTATGGCGGATCACCATATCCAATAGCTTTATTTCCCCAATTTACGCAGAAACGCCGCCCGTCTTTCTTACATATATATAAAACGAACGTATATGCTAACCTATGCCTATTTTTACACTCTATTCATTAACTAACTATAATATATTTCGTGGTGGCGTGCAACTACTCTCCGTTGTATCTAGTCAAATCAAGTTCTTAGTTATTGAATATGATATAGAAGTGTCAGAGATATGAAAAAAAAAAAAAAAAAAAAAAAAAAAAAAAAGGCATGGTAACAACACATGACACTGGTAAAACTTTTCTCAGGTCTTGGTAGAAAGTTGTATATATGTCAAGTAGGATTGAACCATTCTATCAAAGGTTCAATCATATATCCTCCTCCTCCTATGCATGATTAAAATGTTTACCCATTCACGTATGTAAAAAGTAATTACTGATTTTGCTCCAGAACACTGTGGTCTGTAAACTAAATATAGCCAACACATTTATATTCAAATTATGATGGCCATTTTTTTTTCTTTAAGCACACTATTATTTTTTCTTGTTGTAGTCAGTGTGTTCATGTATACACAATACTGTTCAAAGATAATCATGAACACTATCTCTCTCCCATGATATAAGATGACCAAACCAAAGAAATACAGCACCTTATTCACTTTCCCTTCACCGCTCATTCCTCCCCAACACACTATGACGTAACTGACTTGTTAACCAGAAGAAAAAAAAAATTAAATATAAGTAAACAGACAAAACAAAGCAAACGAAATCTAAAACTAAGCTTAAGAACCCAGCAAAATAGATAAAATGTAATAGAATAAAAAATAAAAAAGGAAAGAAAGGCAAATGTAAACATAAAACAAAGAAAAAAAAATCTAAGACTAAGCTTAAAAACCCAGCAAAATAGATAACATGTTAAAAAAAAAAAAAAAAAAAAAAAAGGCAAATAGCTACACAAAAATGAAAAAGAAAAGAGAGGTTACATGGCAATAGTAAATCAGTTTCCCACACCAAGCAGGTCTAGAACACACACACACACACACACACACACACACACACCAGCATAACTATAAGACAGGATAACCACAGCACGCCCAACCATTCAGTCTAGCTGGGATGTCACCTCCTACAGCCAATAATTGAACTCACAACCAGCATCAGAAGTGCCCAGACAACCATGGGAATACACAACACACCTTTACACCATCCTGGCAACTCTAACACAACCCAAATTTGTGTTCACCCAGAAAGGGATTCATGCTTGGCACCACTCACCTAACAGTTCCCAATCAGCCGATACCCAAGGCTCCTCCACCACACACAGGGGCTTCAGCACCAGGGTAATGGACTTACACCCCAGTCACACATGTTTTACCCTGACACTACCCAAGCAATTAATCATCAGCTGCCTATCCTCAGTGATGCAGCCTGGAGTTATGCCCGTCCGTAAGTCCCTTGATCATATTACCATCAACTCTGCCAGTGTCAGAGGTCTCCAGACCAACATCAGGGATCTTACTAAGTCATATGATCCCTCACAGCTTGGACATCGTTGCGTCGGTGGAAACTTTCGTCTCTGAGTTGATCCCAGAACACTTTGGCTAAATTATTGGATACACCAGGTGGCATCAACGTGACAATGCCGTGACAGGATAAGTGGGACCTTTAGTGGTATTGATGCCTCCTTGCATAAAAGTTTGGTTTGGAATAGTGACATCAAATGGTAACACTTGACATCACTATTCCAACCATCTGGACATGATGTTCTTTAAGATATGGGCTCAGCATCACAGTGCTTTCCTGCTGCCTCAAGTGGCGGGGGAGTGAGCCCATTGTGTTTCTGCAAACCAATCTAGAAGCGCTGCTGCAGTAACACACTTGTGACCACATCACCATCGTTGGCAACACGAAACAACACTTGGTTGCAAGATCTTTTTATGAACTCAGTGTTTGGTCAAACAAATCACACTGACTTCACCAAACACACTTCTGGTTCATCCTTTGATCCTGTCATTGGTGATCTGCCAGACAGTGTTGTCAACTGTTCTCCCCTCTGCACTGTGGGGTTGTTGCATCACATGGTGGTCCTAAAACTAATACAGAAGAATGCTCTGTTGACAAACACCAAGTGGCTGTGAGGCAGAGCAGACTGGATGGGTCTGTGATGCACTGCTACAAATGCTCTGGTGCGTTGATGATGTGGATACACAAATATACACATTTGCACATACTCTGCTTGAACTCCAAGATGAGTATGTCCCAATCCAGTCTTACATTGTTAAGCCCCTTGACAAGCCCTTGTTTGGTTACCAAAGCAGAATGGCAGTTGATGAGAAGAATTGTGCCTGGCAACTATACTTAAGACATCCTCCTCACACTAACAAGGAACGCTAGACAGCCTTGTGCAGCAATAAACAAGTGAAGCAGTGGCCTCAACGGTGCTGGCTAGAACACTTATTCTCATCATGACATCCACCACTGTAAAATCTAAGGTCAGAAAGAACATCAAAAAGTTAAAACATCCAAGCATATTTATTTGACAGTAAAGATAAGTCATTAATTTAACCTTGTACTTCACCAGTGTGGTAACAGAAAAAAACGAACTTAGAGACACATTATTGGCAGTGATATGTAATGGAAGAGGTTGCAGATAGAAGTAAAAGCAAAAAAATTATTTAGTGTTATCATAAATACATCATGAAAACCTTTAAAGCTTTAGAAAATGTATTATGATGCATTGAATAACCATTCATATGACAGGATAAAAGAAGAATTAAAATTAATACTTAGAAATACTACAAAGAAGCAAGCTCACATTATTATTATCACTAAGATATTAGCATTAATTAATTTAGAATAATTTCAAACGTTCAAAATTTGTACGGTGTATGAATTATTTGTTGTTTAATGAATGTAAATTTTTTGAAGGTTTTATATTTCTTTTTAAGCCTTGTGGTGGTGGTGCAAGAACATTACCACAGCATTCTCAGTGGATCATAAAAGGCAACAAAAAGAGACGGAGCGAGTGGCATGGGACTCCCTTCCTTTTTATCTCTCCTATACAATGACACGGCACAGATGGGGAGAGGAAAGTAAAGTTTCCCTGAATCCTGAACCCTTGTCTTGGCTGCCCCTTTTAATGGGGATACAAGTCAGGTATATAACACTGTGGTGGAGGCTACAAGAATTCTACCACAGTAATACCTGCAGTTAGTAAAAGGCTACAACAGGGACGGAGCGAGGGGTCTGGGAAGCCCCTCTCCTGTATTCTCTCCTACAAAAAGGCAAGGCATAAAGGGAGAAGTGGAGAGTAATGTCTCCCTGAATACTGGTGTGCCTTGTCTTGGTTACCTCCCATTAGGGGGATAACAGCCTGGTTTATAGATAGAGATATAAATGAATCTGTTAACCATGAAGACTCAATGAGAAGCATAAACACTTTATACAGAAACAGGACTTAATAAGAAAAACAAGAAGAGAATGCCTCATACAATGCAGGAGAATGAATTTAATCAAGTCATTTGGAGGAATAACTCTCTAGACGGACTGAAAAAAAAGTAGAATGAAAAAAATAGGTTAAAGAAAGACGGGAAGAAAAGAAATAAGAAAACTTAAAAATAGCACTTAAAAAATAAATACATTTCACATATATATTTTATCTCCTATTGTGCGTGTATGTGTGGATCTCCTTTCACAATGACAACATAAAATGAATGATGAAATGAAATAAAAATAAAATTTCTTTGGAATGTTATAAACCCTATAGTAATAATGTTGAATAATAAATAAAACCTAAAATAATAATTAAAACACACACAAACACACACATTCATCTTTACAAATATAAAAAATACCATAAAACAAATATTTTGCCTTTATAAAAAAGAAGAGAGCAATATAACAACATACAAAGAACATAAAAAGAATATACTGATTGGGAAAAAAAAAAAATATGGAAAGGGAGCCATTACCCATACCATAAAGGGAGGGAGAATATGGCAAGACAAGTTACTTCCTATCCCTTTCCTTTCTTGTTCATGTTGTGCCAGCTTGCCGTCTCTCTGCCTCGTGTTCCAGTGTGGCCAGGAGTGCGGTGATGGCTGAGAGAGGCTCTTCAAACTCTCTGTGTTGGCGTGGCAGCATAGCCCAGTCAGGGGAGGTGGCTGGGAGCTGAGAGGCTGCCAGGGACTTGGACGGTTTAGGGAGTCTTTTATTCTTGGCGGCGGTTGTTTGACGGCGCATCATGAGGGTTCGCAGCCCCTTCAGCTCTTCCACCACCTTGGGACTCCTCACAGCCTGGGGAAGGAGGGCGAGAGGATGGGGAATTGAGGATGAGCAGGTCATTGTGAAGGTTATCATATACTATAACTATTAGGAGGAATGATGATGAGTGTGATCATTTAAATGGGTAATGGATTAGCTTTTTTGGTCCCAGGAGAGGTAGGCCAATTGTAAGATGGAAGGATAGAGTTAAAAAAAGTACATGTATCAGAGAGGTGCTTGATAGAGGGCTTGAACAAGTAGAGAGGGAGTATGTTGATAGGGAGAGATGGAGGCTCTTCTGCCGTGGACATCCTCTTTGGGGAAGTTACTGGAGGGAACGAGGCATCAGAGACTACAGACATAGATATAGATATAGATATAATAAAAAAGAAAAAAAATCATGTGGGGCATATTAACATTAACAATATAACGTAGTAATCAGAATGAAGTACAATGTAATAATATAAAAAAATTTGAGAGCTTAAGTAAAATATATGGAAAACAAGATGATGCTACAAGTACCAAACACCTAAGACCATCTATCTATTAATCAATCAAACAATCTATCAATCTCTCCCTTCCTCTCTGCAGTGACTCACCTGGAGAGGCAGAGGTGTGGTGGTGAGCACAAAGAGCAGCGTGCAGCCCTTGGTGAAGATGGCCGGGTGCTTGTCTGAGGACATGGACAGCATCCGCAACACAGTCGGGATCAGACCCCCAAGCTGTGGGAAGAAGCAGGATTACTGGAAAAAAGATACATTATGCTTCTAAACTGTATAGAAAGAGGGTGCATCAACAATAAGTGTTAAGAGGGAAGAACATATATGAATGAATACATAAAGATTAGAGAAATAGTACAGGAAAGTGAGTAAAGACACACACAAAAAACCTCTCCATCATACCTTCCACTGGATGGGGAAGAAACACACCAAGGGAAGGAAGAAAAGAAACCAAATAAAAATAAACTTTCCATGGTAGTATGTAATCACGAGGGTCAGGTAGAGACACCATTAGGCCCTGGTGCTGTAGGCAATCCTGGGCCGCTAAAGATCCACAATTATAATATTACACATTATGCCCGGACTCCCTATGAGATACTACCACCACCACCACCACCACCACCAGTCTGACCTAGTTAAAAAGATGTACAAATAAAAACAGTCTTGCTTCAGATAATGACAACTATTGGTAATACAACCCACTACACTCCATTAAGATTCTCAAGATAGACTCATGGTGGTGGGAGGCTGTATGGCTGTCATGACCTATTGCCTCCTACTCATCAATATGAACACAACATGACTCCCCACTTCCTCCCTTCAACCTTATCTTACTTTCCCTTACCCACACTCAGACTCTTGGATATACAGGGACCAAGGCTGTGTGTTTGGTGGAGGTGGGATCCTATCTTTATCCCAATCTCCCACACACTCACTCTCTCTTACCCCCCCCACCACCTCTCCTTCACCCACACTAACCTGGTGGACACAGGATACAGTAGAAGGATACTTGGCCAGGTTGATCAGGATGTTGAAGATGTAACTAATGACCTGCAGGTTTGGAATAGACCGGTTGCAGGAATGTAACAGTCGCATCAACACTCCCGGCGCTGCTTCTGATGCTAGCCGCTCACAGCACCTAGGAGACCAACGAGTGCTGATGTCTGTGGAAGGAAGGGAAGAGGAGCATGGATGTGAGTATTGGTGGAGATGTGTGGAGGAGAGGAAAGGAAATGTGGAAATGTTGAGGTAGAACGGTATGTGGATCAGGAAGGGAGAGGAAGTGTAAAAGGCCATAGTATTAATGGTAAGTTATTTTATGAGATGAAAAAAGTGGAAAAAGAAGAGGAAGCTAGTGGTATTAGGAGGCAAATTAAGGAGAAAATTACCTCAAAGCAAGAGAAAGAAATCACATGAAATACTATAAAGGGAAAAAAATACAAATATATACAAGAAAAGAAAAACCAAGTTAAATAAGATATATGAAAACCTTGTATGCACTCTCTCGCTCAGTCTCTTCCTCTGCAACAAGATAAGGTAATATGAACCAAGATATGACATTAGAAACATCCTGAACACTTTTCCCCCTCTCACCCAGGTTAATGAGGGCCGCCAGGATGCGTCGCAGGTCCCGGCACTGCAGGAGGTTTGCTATGGCTGAGGTGGTGCGGTGGCCAATGCGGTTCTCATCAGTGGCCTCCTGTGTGGCTTCCTCCAGCCGCTGCCGCACCGCACGCAGCTTCTTGGCCTTGCCCTGTTGACGCACCACACGGCCCCGCCACGCTGCTTGTACCACTACTGCTGCACGATGACGACGGGCCTGTGGAGGGAAGGGAAGGGTGGGAGTTAGATTTGTGGTTTTTGTTTGGTACTTTGGGGAGGCGGTGGCTGAGTGGTCAGAGCATGGAAGGGTGAGCTCAGTGTCCTGAGTTCAAATTCTGCTGGAGCTTGGCCTTTTTTTCAAGCAGTTGTCGAGTGGGCAAAGAAACCAATACATATGCTGCTACTCAACCCTGTCTTTGACTGTGAGTGCATCGGGGACTTCAGGAGGCGGCATGAACCTCCACAGGCATTACTTAAAGAATACTGCACCAACCACTAACAGGCGAGGGTCAACCATCATCACGGCTATCAAATAATCCTACAGGGCATCAGAGCCGTGCAGTAGATAGCCTACAGGTGCTATAGGCCATGACATAATAACAACATTAATAATAATAATAATAATGATATATATATATATATATAATAATAATTAATTAATAATAATAATAATAATAAAAAAAAAAAAAAAAAAAAAAAAAAAAAAAAAAAAAAAAAAAAAACACAACACTAACTATAACCTGCAGGTGAAGTCAAGTTTGTTGGCCTTGGATTCATGGTAGGAAACTACAGTACCAGCTGACATAATGCATGTAAACAACATTCACATCTTTCATGAAAAATATGATAAAGTGATTAGAAATACAGGATCCAACAACCCTAACTCAATCTGGAAGAATTAAATCAAGTAAGAACATGCACCACTAACACACCTCATTATGTGCCTGCTGCCGCTGCCTCCACGCCTTCTGCAGGACCATAGCTGCCTGTCGCTGCTCCAGGAAGGCCACTCGCAGCTTCCACGTCCTCACCCACCCTTGCAGCCGCCTCACAGCCCACAGCTGCGCCCTTGCTCTTGCCAGCATCTTGCACCGTCGGTACCATCGCTGCCAGGAGGAATGAAAGGTAGATGAAGGAGAGAAGGTGGAGGAGGAGGAGGAGGAGGGAGGGAGTGGATAGTCTCATGACACCATCAGAGAAATGTGAAAAAAACTATCCATCCACTGAGTTACCTGGGACTCAAAACACTCCATTACTCCCTAACCCTGGAGAGGTGAGGACCAGGTGAGGTGGTCAAGTGTGTACCAACCTCTTCACCCGGTCATGATTGGAACACAAATCAGCCAGGGTGAGGTGATGAGGAACATTAACACCCACCAATCAGTCAGTAATAGGAGGTAGGTGAGTCATTAAGTGAGGTGGTGAGTCAGTACAGGGTGTTCCAGGTATTGAAGGCTCCGTGAATCCTGGTGTTTAGTTAACTGTCACACATAACACAGATCAAGAGTGGATGCACAGCTGATCCTGCCATCAGACATGTCTCACCTGTATTGTGGTGGCTGCCAGGTGTGCCTTGGCTGCCCTTGCCACCCTTGCCAGCTGGAGTTCCCGTCGCTGCTGCTGGGCATGGCGACGCACCTGCCATCCACGCGTGTACGCCTGCCCACCAGATATGTATAATTATATATATTTATGCTTTCATATAGTGATGCAAATTCACCTATACATGTATCTTAAATTCATAAACACACATCCAATTAAAGATTCACTATACATTTAATTATTATACAATAGAAGCTTGTTGTATGCATCTTCAGACAATGTGAATTTATAATTATGCATTGAACGTATTTCTACCAATTTCTCCATCTATGTGTCCAAACTGTACAAAGAAGCTCCACATGTACTTGGCCAGTACAATAAAAGCAGCAGCTCACCTGAATGGTGCGGGCTGCTTTGGTGTGTTTGACCAGCCGTCTTGCCTGTCTGCCTCTCCAAGCAGCCTGCAAGATGATGGTGGCACGTCGCAGGTAGATGTAGTGTTCCTGAACATGCAGTGCCACACAGGCACTGCGCCACCTCTTCTGAAGCACTGACACTGCATTTATCTTCCTCTGGTACTCCCTTCGTGCTTCCCGGCAAGCCGTCACTGCCCTCCACCACCTCTGTATGGTTACTGTGGCCTTGACAGTCTTTGTGAACCTCTGTTGTACCAGCCAACCCCTCACATGGGTCTGCAAAGTGATTATAGAATCCACCTGGTGCAGGAACTCAAGACGGCACTGCCTGGCCACCAGGAAGCCCCTCCACCACTGCTGCACTAACACAGCACTGGCCCTGAGCCTGCTGAAGTGCTGGCGGTGCAGGAGGCCACGGGTGTGTGCCTGGATCAGTGTGGCCGCCCTGTGCCATGCCTGGATCTTCCTCCTTACCATGCTGCCCCTCCAGATGGCCTGCGTGCGAAGGGCAGCCCCTCGGAGGGTGTGGTACTGCTCACGCTGGTGCCACATGGCCAAGGTGGCCCTCCACTGTACCTGAAGGACCCTGGTACTGTGGCACAGTGCAGTATACTGTTTCTGTGCCATCCAGCGGCGCACAGCTGCCTGAATCTTTACAGCAGCAATGTGTTTGCACCTGAGGTCCCGTCTGGCCAGGGAGCCCCGAGTGGCAGCCTGGAGGGTGATGGCTGCTGACCGCTTGATGAGGAAGATCTCCCGGGTGATGCGCGTCAGCTTGCGGGTCCTGTAATGCCGCTGCATTCGCATGGCCACCAGACGCAGGCACAGGAAGCGCTTTTGGGCCATGTAGGTGCGCACACATGTCTGTATTACTGTGGCTGCCTGCTGTTGCCTCTCCAGCTTCCGCCTGGCAAGGAAACCTCGCACAACAGCCTGGACTTGAATGATTCGATTGTGGTTAAGTTGGTACTGACGCCTGGCACTCTTGCCTGCCTGGTAGGCTCTTATGTGTCTTTGCAAAATGATGGCATTGTGCTTCTGCCTCAGGAAGTGTTGCCTTGATAGCCAGCATCTCACTTGTGCCTGCAGTGTCACTACAGCCCGCCTGGAGGTGTGATATTGTTGCACAGCCTCCCGTGTTTTCCACATTCCTCTAAAAGCTCTCTGTATGGTGATGGTTGCATTTCTTTGTTTCTTTATATTCCTCCGTGTCAGATATCCTCGAGCATGTGCCTGGAGGGTAATAACAGCCCTTCTAGTGGTCTGGTATTGTTGCACAGCCTCCTTGGTCTTGCACATCCCCCTAAAGGCTTGCTGAATGGTGACAGCTGCGGTGTGTTGCCTTGCAATGGTCCTTCTTGTCAGGTGTCCACGTGTGTGTGCCTGGAGGGTAATAACAGCCCTTCTGGTGGTCTGGTATTGTTGCATCACCTCTCTGGTCTTGCACATCCCCCTAAAGGCTTGCTGGATGGTGACAGCTGCTGTGTGTTGCCATGCAATGGTCCTTCTTGTCAGGTGTCCACGTGTGTGTGCCTGGAGGGTGATGACAGCCCTTCTGGTGGTCTGGTATTGTTGCACAGCCTCCTTGGTCTTGCACATCCCCCTAAAGGCTTGCTGAATGGTGACAGCTGCCTTGTGTTGCCTTGCAATGGTCCTTCTTGTCAGGTGTCCACGTGTGTGTGCCTGGAGGGTGATGACAGCCCTTCTAGTGGTCTGGTATTGTTGCATCACCTCTCTGGTCTTGCAAATCCCCCTAAAGGCTTGCTGAATGGTGACAGCTGCGGTGTGTTGCCTTGCAATGGTCCTTCTTGCCAGGTGTCCACGTGTGTGTGCCTGGAGGGTGATGACAGCCCTTCTAGTGGTCTGGTATTGTTGCACAGCCTCATTGGTCTTGCACATCCCCCTAAAGGCTTGCTGGATGGTGACAGCTGCTGTGTGTTGCCTTGCAATGGTCCTTCTTGTCAGGTGTCCACGTGTGTGTGCCTGGAGGGTGATGACAGCCCTTCTGGTGGTCTGGTATTGTTGCACAGCCTCCTTGGTCTTGCACATCCCCCTAAAGGCTTGCTGGATGGTGACAGCTGCTGTGTGTTGCCTTGCAATGGTCCTTCTTGTCAGGTGTCCACGTGTGTGTGCCTGGAGGGTGATGACAGCCCTTCTGGTGGTCTGGTATTGTTGCATCACCTCTCTGGTCTTGCACATCCCCCTAAAGGCTTGCTGAATGGTGACAGCTGCCTTGTGTTGCCTTGCAATGGTCCTTCTTGTCAGGTGTCCACGTGTGTGTGCCTGGAGGGTGATGACAGCCCTTCTGGTGGTCTGGTATTGTTGCACAGCCTCATTGGTCTTGCACATCCCCCTAAAGGCTTGCTGGATGGTGACAGCTGCTGTGTGTTGCCTTGCAATGGTCCTTCTTGTCAGGTGTCCACGTGTGTGTGCCTGGAGGGTGATGACAGCCCTTCTGGTGGTCTGGTATTGTTGCATCACCTCTCTGGTCTTGCACATCCCCCTAAAGGCTTGCTGGATGGTGACAGCTGCCTTGTGTTGCCATGCAATGGTCCTTCTTGTCACGTGTCCACGTGTGTGTGCCTGGAGGGTGATGACAGCCCTTCTGGTGGTCTGGTATTGTTGCACAGCCTCCTTGGTCTTGCACATCCCCCTAAAGGCTTGCTGAATGGTGACAGCTGCGGTGTGTTGCCTTGCAATGGTCCTTCTTGTCAGGTGTCCACGTGTGTGTGCCTGGAGGGTGATGACAGCCCTTCTGGTGGTCTGGTATTGTTGCACAGCCTCCTTGGTCTTGCACATCCCCCTAAAGGCTTGCTGAATGGTGACAGCTGCGGTGTGTTGCCTTGCAATGGTCCTTCTTGTCAGGTGTCCACGTGTGTGTGCCTGGAGGGTGATGACAGCCCTTCTGGTGGTCTGGTATTGTTGCATCACCTCTCTGGTCTTGCACATCCCCCTAAAGGCTTGCTGGATGGTGACAGCTGCCTTGTGTTGCCATGCAATGGTCCTTCTTGTCACGTGTCCACGTGTGTGTGCCTGGAGGGTGATGACAGCCCTTCTGGTGGTCTGGTATTGTTGCACAGCCTCCTTGGTCTTGCACATCCCCCTAAAGGCTTGCTGAATGGTGACAGCTGCTGTGTGTTGCCTTGCAATGGTCCTTCTTGTCAGGTGTCCACGTGTGTGTGCCTGGAGGGTGATGACAGCCCTTCTGGTGGTCTGGTATTGTTGCACAGCCTCCTTGGTCTTGCACATCCCCCTAAAGGCTTGCTGAATGGTGACAGCTGCGGTGTGTTGCCTTGCAATGGTCCTTCTTGTCAGGTGTCCACGTGTGTGTGCCTGGAGGGTGATGACAGCCCTTCTGGTGGTCTGGTATTGTTGCATCACCTCTCTGGTCTTGCACATCCCCCTAAAGGCTTGCTGGATGGTGACAGCTGCTGTGTGTTGCCTTGCAATGGTCCTTCTTGTCAGGTGTCCACGTGTGTGTGCCTGGAGGGTGATGACAGCCCTTCTAGTGGTCTGGTATTGTTGCACAGCCTCATTGGTCTTGCACATCCCCCTGAAGGCTTGCTGGATGGTGACAGCTGCTGTGTGTTGCCTTGCAATGGTCCTTCTTGTCAGGTGTCCACGTGTGTGTGCCTGGAGGGTGATGACAGCCCTTCTGGTGGTCTGGTATTGTTGCATCACCTCTCTGGTCTTGCACATCCCCCTGAAGGCTTGCTGGATGGTGACAGCTGCCTTGTGTTGCCTTGCAATGGTCCTTCTTGTCAGGTGTCCACGTGTGTGTGCCTGGAGGGTGATGACAGCCCTTCTGGTGGTCTGGTATTGTTGCACAGCCTCCTTGGTCTTGCACATCCCCCTAAAGGCTTGCTGAATGGTGACAGCTGCGGTGTGTTGCCTTGCAATGGTCCTTCTTGTCAGGTGTCCACGTGTGTGTGCCTGGAGGGTGATGACAGCCCTTCTAGTGGTCTGGTATTGTTGCATCACCTCTCTGGTCTTGCACATCCCCCTAAAGGCTTGCTGGATGGTGACAGCTGCTGTGTGTTGCCTTGCAATGGTCCTTCTTGTCAGGTGTCCACGTGTGTGTGCCTGGAGGGTGATGACAGCCCTTCTGGTGGTCTGGTATTGTTGCACAGCCTCCTTGGTCTTGCACATCCCCCTAAAGGCTTGCTGGATGGTGATAGCTGCTGTGTGTTGCCTTGCAATGGTCCTTCTTGTCAGGTGTCCACGTGTGTGTGCCTGGAGGGTGATGACAGCCCTTCTAGTGGTCTGGTATTGTTGCACAGCCTCATTGGTCTTGCACATCCCCCTAAAGGCTTGCTGGATGGTGACAGCTGCTGTGTGTTGCCTTGCAATGGTCCTTCTTGTCAGGTGTCCACGTGTGTGTGCCTGGAGGGTGATGACAGCCCTTCTAGTGGTCTGGTATTGTTGCACAGCCTCATTGGTCTTGCACATCCCCCTAAAGGCTTGCTGGATGGTGACAGCTGCTGTGTGTTGCCTTGCAATGGTCCTTCTTGTCAGGTGTCCACGTGTGTGTGCCTGGAGGGTGATGACAGCCCTTCTGGTGGTCTGGTATTGTTGCATCACCTCTCTGGTCTTGCACATCCCCCTAAAGGCTTGCTGGATGGTGACAGCTGCTGTGTGTTGCCTTGCAATGGTCCTTCTTGTCAGGTGTCCACGTGTGTGTGCCTGGAGGGTGATGACAGCCCTTCTGGTGGTCTGGTATTGTTGCACAGCCTCCTTGGTCTTGCACATCCCCCTGAAGGCTTGCTGAATGGTGACAGCTGCCTTGTGTTGCCTTGCAATGGTCCTTCTTGTCAGGTGTCCACGTGTGTGTGCCTGGAGGGTGATGACAGCCCTTCTAGTGATCTGGTATTGTTGCACAGCCTCCTTGGTCTTGCACATCCCCCTGAAGGCTTGCTGGATGGTGACAGCTGCTGTGTGTTGCCTTGCAATGGTCCTTCTTGTCAGGTGTCCACGTGTGTGTGCCTGGAGGGTGATGACAGCCCTTCTGGTGGTCTGGTATTGTTGCACAGCCTCCTTGGTCTTGCACATCCCCCTAAAGGCTTGCTGGATGGTGATAGCTGCTGTGTGTTGCCTTGCAATGGTCCTTCTTGTCAGGTGTCCACGTGTGTGTGCCTGGAGGGTGATGACAGCCCTTCTAGTGGTCTGGTATTGTTGCACAGCCTCATTGGTCTTGCACATCCCCCTGAAGGCTTGCTGGATGGTGACAGCTGCTGTGTGTTGCCTTGCAATGGTCCTTCTTGTCAGGTGTCCACGTGTGTGTGCCTGGAGGGTGATGACAGCCCTTCTGGTGGTCTGGTATTGTTGCACAGCCTCCTTGGTCTTGCACATCCCCCTAAAGGCTTGCTGAATGGTGACAGCTGCTGTGTGTTGCCATGCAATGGTCCTTCTTGTCAGGTGTCCACGTGTGTGTGCCTGGAGGGTGATGACAGCCCTTCTGGTGGTCTGGTATTGTTGCACAGCCTCATTGGTCTTGCACATCCCCCTGAAGGCTTGCTGGATGGTGACAGCTGCTGTGTGTTGCCTTGCAATGGTTCTTCTTGTCAGGTGTCCACGTGTGTGTGCCTGGAGGGTGATGACAGCCCTTCTGGTGGTCTGGTATTGTTGCACAGCCTCATTGGTCTTGCACATACCCCTAAAGGCTTGCTGGATGGTGACAGCTGCCTTGTGTTGCCTTGCAATGGTCCTTCTTGTCAGGTGTCCACGTGTGTGTGCCTGGAGGGTGATGACAGCCCTTCTAGTGGTCTGGTATTGTTGCACAGCCTCATTGGTCTTGCACATCCCCCTGAAGGCTTGCTGGATGGTGACAGCTGCTGTGTGTTGCCTTGCAATGGTCCTTCTTGTCAGGTGTCCACGTGTGTGTGCCTGGAGGGTGATGACAGCCCTTCTGGTGGTCTGGTATTGTTGCACAGCCTCATTGGTCTTGCACATCCCCCTGAAGGCTTGCTGGATGGTGACAGCTGCTGTGTGTTGCCTTGCAATGGTTCTTCTTGTCAGGTGTCCACGTGTGTGTGCCTGGAGGGTGATGACAGCCCTTCTAGTGATCTGGTATTGTTGCACAGCCTCCTTGGTCTTGCACATCCCCCTGAAGGCTTGCTGGATGGTGACAGCTGCTGTGTGTTGCCTTGCAATGGTCCTTCTTGTCAGGTGTCCACGTGTGTGTGCCTGGAGGGTGATGACAGCCCTTCTGGTGGTCTGGTATTGTTGCATCACCTCTCTGGTCTTGCACATCCCCCTAAAGGCTTGCTGGATGGTGACAGCTGCTGTGTGTTGCCTTGCAATGGTCCTTCTTGTCAGGTGTCCACGTGTGTGTGCCTGGAGGGTGATGACAGCCCTTCTGGTGGTCTGGTATTGTTGCATCACATCTCTGGTCTTGCACATCCTCCTGAAGGCTTGCTGGATAGTGTGAATTGCTTTAAGCTGCTTCTTCGTCTCCCTTCTAGTTAGGAAACCTCGAGTATAAGCTTGCATGGTAATAATAGCTTTCCTTGTAGTCTGATACTGGTGCATAATTTCCCTGGTTTTACACATCCCTCTAAAGGCTTGCTGTATGGTGACAGCAGCTATATTATTTCTCTTCATCTGCCTGAACATCAAGTAACCTCTGGTACAAGCTTGGAGTGTCACCACGGCTCTCCGAGTGGTCTGGTACTGTTGCATCACCTCTCTGGTCTGGCACATGCCCCTAAATGCCCTCTGTATGGTAAGCACAGCCTGCAGCTTCCTTTGTTCATAAGCCTTCTTCTGGCAGTACAGCCACCAGGCACTCTGGATCACCACGGCAGATTCATGCATTCTTGTCACCAGCCGCCGCACCAGGTACCCGCGGGTCGCTGCCTGCAGCACCACCACCTTCCTGCGGGTCTCCAGGAATGCTTTGTGCTCCTCCCTAGCCCTTAGGGTGGCCCTGAAGTGCTGCTGGATGACAACAGCTGCAGTCCTCTCTGTCAAGAAGGTCTGCCTGGCTGCCCAACCACGCCAATGAGCCTGGATAACAGCAGCTGCACTGTGCTGTCTTGTCAGCTGTTTCCTGGCCAGGTGTCCCCTCACCCCAGCTTGCAGGTGAATGGTGGCTCTCCTGATGGCCTGGAAATGCATCACAGCCTGCACAGTGAGTGTGTGGCTCCTGTAGTGCCGCTGCAGGGTGACAGCTGCTACTCTCTGGCGGAGGAAGGCACGGCGCCCCAGCCATGCCCGGACCTGAGGAAATTACATCTGTCACATCTACACATAGAGACCTACAAGCAGTATTTCTGCAGTGACACAAGGTTCAAAGGCATTAAGATACTTAGTACTCAATACTAAACAAAAAATTTATAAATTGACTCACTAATCCATACCTATAATGAGAAATGAAGGCACACACACACACATGCAAACACACACCTGTGCCTGGAGTACAACTGCTGCCTTATGCTGCATGTGCTGCCGCCTGACTCTGTACAGGCGCTGCATTGTGATGGCAGCACGTCTAGTGGCCAAGAAATGCTCCCTGGCTTTGCGTGTATTCTGCCAACCCCTTACATGGCTCTGGATGATCTTGGCACTGTGCTGGAGGGCAAGGTAGTGCCTCCTCTCTACCCACCCACGGTAATGGCTCTGGATGGTGATGGCAGCGCTCACCTTCACCGCCAGGTTCTGCCTCTGCTGTACTTTCTCCCTCCAGCACCTTTGCAGCAGGAGGGCAGCTTTTTTCACCCTCAGGTACTCCCTACGCTGCAGCAGTGCCCTGAAGGTGGCCTGGAAGACCACAACAGCTTCACGCTTCTGCAAGAACCTTCGACGAGCCAACCATGTCTTAATGCAACGCTGGACTACCACTGCTGCTTGCCGTGACTCCAGGTACTGTGCCCTCACTGCCTGGCACTGTTGTCTGGCACGCCACTGCCTCTGTATAGTCACAGCAGCTTTCGCCATTGCTGCCAATCTCTGTCGGCACCTCCAGCCTCGGGTGTGGGCCTGCAGCGTGAGCACAGCACGACAGGTATGGAGGAAGATGCGGCGTTGCACGTGTGTCCGCCACATCCGCTGCAAGGTGATGGCTGCCTGGTGCTGCGGGTGAGGAAGATGACGCTCAAAACACACATATAAGATATACTTAATGGGATACTTGTGTTTCATGCTCTTATTGGTGACTGAATGAGCTACAAAGAATATGTTTTTACACCAGTGGTTTACTTATTTTTATTTTTATCTATCCTTAGTCCTGTGATAAGGGTTACAAAAATATTTCCACTGTATTCCTTGCGGGTCATAAAAGGCAACCAAAAGGGATCTGAAAACCCCCTTTAAAAAGGATATAAGCTTAGATAGATCTATACACAATGTGCATACAGTATTTCATCAACACAGATTTATAAATAGATAAAGAGGGACAGATACACATACATGTATATATATATATATATATATATATATATATATATATATATATATATATATATATATATATATATATATAGAGAGAGAGAGAGAGAGAGAGAGAGAGAGAGAGAGAGAGAGAAAGAGAGAGAGAGAGAAAACAGATTAAATAAACAGAAATATTCCCTCCATTGCAACACAACCCTGACAATCAACACACACACACACAGTACAAGGAGTCACATCCCCTTGACTGATGTTCCTCACCTGCTGCTGCTCCACACGCTGCCTCCTCAGCCGGTGCAGGAGGCGAGTGGCACAGTGCCGCCGCCAGTGGGCCTGCAGCACCACAGCAGCACGGTTATATTCTCCCAGTCGTTGGGCGTGTAGCAGCTGCCTCCACCACCGCTGTACCACTGTAGCTGCTGCATGCTGTGTCTGTATGGGAGCGGGGGTGAGAGGGGGTGGTAAGGCAAGGCAGTGACAGGAAGGTGTGAGGAAGGTATCACTAAAGACTAGTAACTAAATTTCGGAAAAGAATCTCGGTATAAAACTAGTAAATAATTAAAACAAAATGAAGCCTGTATACACGAAGGTTGGTTGTGCAAGTCAAGTGTTTGAAAAGCTAGTAAAGCATCCAATCCTTTCCAGAAGCACAGAAAAGAGGGAATGAGATGATAAGGATACATATGAGTAAGATAGATATTATAGGATTGTGTGTACGAGTGAAGTATTGAAAAAAACAAAGCAAGCATCTCCTGTTATGATCACTACCTTGAGGTTGTTTTACGGAACAAGTATCAGAATATAAATATATTGTTAAATAAAGCTGAGCAATATGTCTTTTGAGGTGTGAATTGGATGAGATAACATTCCTACACAGACCATTTTGTAAAAGAAATTGTTAGTAGCAGATTCTACAGATTCAAAAAAATAATGAATACTCTTCATCCTTATTCCCACATGAAGCAACATTTCAGCAGATATTGTTTTTTTCAAGATTTCATTCAGTCATCAAAATCACAAAAATGGATGAGGGAAAACATTGGTGAGCATTCAATATGTTAAAATAATGCACTTTTAAGAGATATTCAAACAGACTCAATGTTTCATGTGATAAGGTTGTGAGATGTGTATGTCATAGATATCAATTATATGTCAATAACTTCAATCTTTGCATAACATATATATGAATGAAGCTAACTCTTACTTACTCCAGTACCATATAACCAATTCAATTTACTAACATGCCCAATCAATATAATTTACTCTTTCAAAACCCGGTATAAATTTGATTCCACTGTGTTACCTTGTTCACTCCTTTCACACGAACTCTGCTCCAGTTTTGTTCTTTTTCAAGTCATATTCTCTCTCCTCAACTATATTTATCTTCCCAACTATTTGATAAGTTCAGAGTACGTCATGCACTGGACATTTCCATTAACAATTTATAAATATTGATGAAATTTGGACATTAAGAAACAAGAATGAAAGACATGCATAGATAGTCTGAGTGTGACCACGTGTACAACTATTAGAGAGAAGAGCCATATAGGATAAGGATGAGAAGAGCCACATAGGATAAGGATGATAAGAGCCACATAGGATAAGGATGAGAAGAGCCACATAGGATAAGGATGAGAAGAGCCACATGGGATAAGGATGAGAAGAGCCACATAGGATAAGGATGAGAAGAGCCACATGGGATAAGGATGAGAAGAGCCACATAGGATAAGGATGAGAAGAGCCACATAGGATAAGGATGAGAAGAGCTTCCTTAACATAGTGTCTCCATCCCCTTCCAAGTCTTCCCTCTAACCTTTCACATTCAGTTTCAGTCCTATAACTTCTCAATCATTTCTACTCCTGCACTCCCTAATCTGTCCCTTCCATGTTTATTTCCACATCTCTCAATAACAACATTTATCTTCTGTCAAACCGTCTCACAAATCATTGGTCTCAAGTAGTTAATTTTCAGTACATCCTTCTTCCTTTGACTCACTTTCATGCAAAACAATCGGCACAAAAATCCCTTTAAACATTTTTATGAAGGATCAGCAAGAGGATTAAGTGGAGGATGGGTGAAGTCAATTATGGTCCTCCTCCTGTCACTTCCTTCCCGCCTTCCACTCCTTACCCTTCCCTAGTCTCCTGATAGTCTTATAATCACCTTGTTTCTTCAATTCCCTTCACATTCAGCAGACCAACTCTTTTTTTTAATGGCATTGGTAGCCACATCTACCACTCCACTAAGTCTATTCTCCCTTATTAGACATGACAAACCTTCCCTACACTTTCATTACTCTCACCCTACACTCCGTCCTGCTTGGATCAGAGGCGGTTCACTTATTCTTTGTCTAGGTCCTACCAGTACATGACCCTCTCTTCCTTACAACTCTAAATGACAAAGCAAATTTACTTCCTAAGGTGACGATGTAGTGACTGTAAAGAGTAAATAAATATCAGAGAGACATCTAAAAAGTTGTCTAGGTTTTACTACACCTTATGCAATAGGACAATGTTTTAACCACTGCTAAAGGTGGCACTGTCCATATGTGGCTTGCTGGAAAAGCTTATATACAACTAAGTAATGCAATTTCTTCAAGATAAGCATATGATGGATTGTATGTGTATGTAGGGTTGAATTGAAGCTCACAAGGTAATGTAACAAAACAGTAATATAAAGTGTGCTTGAGTAGTAGTATTGGTTGCAGATGGCAGAGGCGGGGGAGAGAAGATAAAAGCATACTGTAAGTGCAGGCTGGTGAAGAGGACATGGACAGAGTTGGTGGCAGCGCAGCAGGACACTGAAGGAACACAGAAGATATGAGGTGAAGAATGGCAAGAAATACAAACAGAAATGAAGAAGAAAATTGAATGGTATCCTTGAAGCTTGTAGTAACTAGAACAAAGTCACTACTGATCCTCACCCCTAACCTGATTATCTTATCTGATGTAACATGTAATATCTAGAGGCATCTTTGTATAGCCTTCAAAACAGGTCAGTATATTTTTCTTTTTATATATCAATGCCATGGATCAGAAAACAAGGTTAGATGAACAAGACTTTATTAATACTGTTACACTGTTTTGAAAGGTACACACAGGAGAGCCCCTGGATGGCTGTGTATATACGTGTATGTATGCAAAACGCTTTCGCATGTGGTAATTAATAGCAAGTGCAACAAACAAAACACTACTAGAAAGAGAAAGCATGAGTGGAAGGAGAGTGAAGAATGATACTAGAACAATAAAAAAACAAACAAAAAAAACAACAAAAACAATGAATATAAATCAGGCGAAATGTTAAAAATTAATAAGCCAAAGGAAAGAATGGGAAGACTGCACACTAATTACAAAACTTCACACACACGCACACACACACTAAATAAATCTGCATTAACTGAGCACTTATTCTTTGGTTAAATAATGCATTTGGCTGTTCTGCGTACAAGTATGTGAGAGCAAATAAGGTGAGCAGGAAATCTTTGTCCTCACTCACACTAGACAACATAAGACATTAATTCTTTGGCACATCTGGTCCTATTTAGTGGGTGGGAAAGTTACTATGAGACAAGTGGTGATACTAAGGAACAGGAGGAAGAAAATTGAGGTGAGTAATAAAACTGATTAAACTTACGTCAACTATACAACAAGGAGAATTGTATACGTCAAGATTTGGAAATTATATGAAAACACGATTATATAAAAGGAAATAAAACACACTAACCCAAATAGAAGGAAATGAAAGTGAGTACATATATAGTCATTAGCAGACAAGGTTGGGGAAAAAACCACAAGAAAATATGTCTGGAAAATGTCTAAGGGGAAAAATAAAATAAAATGGATAACTAAGACATAATGTGATACAGAAAGTCAAGTGAGAAAAAGCTGAATAAAAATTACGTATTCAGAGTGAGTGAAACAAAACTTCACTGATTATTACAACATTAACATTACACTTTGTATATGTATTTTCTCTTCATAACTGAGGCACGAATGCAAGTTGAGAAAATTCTAAAACGTCAAGTAGGAGATTCTGCTTCTAAAAATAAATCCTGGAACATTCCATAATAACAAATGGAAGTTATAGTTCCTTCATTACCCTCGCCTCTCCACACTACAAAACCAAGTAACTATAGTGCCTCTTGCTCCTTCTCTATACTCTTCCAACATGAGGCAGTTACTCCTTCCCTTCTGCACCAATGCTCTTTAAGGCAGCTGCTCCTTCTCTCCCCTTTCCCTTCACTCATACTTTACCCTCAACTCCTGCAGGCGACGCTGAGCCAGTCGCCTCCGCCATGCCACCTGCAGCACCCTGGCAGCCTTGATCTCAACACTGAGGTCCAGGAGGCGGGCACACAGGTGGGCCAGGAAGGTGGCGGTGACACGCTCGTCTGGGATGGTGTTGACGGTGTCGGCCGAACGCAGCAGCAGTGGCACTCCGTCCAGCTGTGACACCTTGAAAGGGAGAGGAAGGAAGGGTGGAGGGTGTTACTAGGGTGGTGGTGACAAGGAAGGAAGAAATTGAACTAAGTACGTACACAAGAAAAGCGAATCCAGACAAATAAATTCAATCATCACTGCAACACACACACACACACACACATACCTTGTCCATGAATAGGGTGAAGTTTGCCTTGTCATTAGCCAGGCGCTCAGCATGGACCTGTCTGCTGCTGGTGTCATTGTAAGTCATCTCGTAGAAGCTGTCGTCTGCTGACACATCCGGGTCCATCTCCTGCAGGGTGAAGGAACGTTAAATGAGGTGTGATTCATGGGTGTTATAGAATCACAGCAGCACATGAGAACACCAGTAATGATGAGTGTGATTGGGTAGGTTTATAGTATACTGGAGGTGTGTTATGAAAGGGTTTGCAGTACATGAGTGGTGTTAGAGGTTATGTCAGACCTGTGGTGGGATGTTCAGAGTGGTATCCCAGTGGATGAGGTGATGAGGCAGCAGGTCAGGGTAGTAGTGATGCAGCAGCAGGCACAGCGCTCGCCCATCACAGAAGGAGACGGTTAAGTTGTCCACCTAAGACACGGGAGGGGAAAAACCACAAATAAGTAAATATATAAATAAATAAATGAATGATGATTATGAAGTAAATAAACAAATAAATAAATAGATACATAGATAAGACAAAACACCTTAATGGAAATACCAGTGCTTTGATTGACAGTCTGGTTATACATATATAGATAGATAGATCAATACTTATTACTTCCTACACCAGTATCCAAGTCAGGCAAGAGTAAAAACATCTCATACATACATACATACAACTCATTCTCTCCTTCCCTCCCATTCAAATCATTGCATGTAAATTTAACCTTTCGCTCCAGCTCCACATACTCCCTTTCTAAATGCTGTTCTCTCTTCCCGTCCTACTCACCTCCAGGCCATAATGAGCACAGGTAAAGGTGGCCCACAGCTTCAGGTGGGCCAACACACTCTTCTCTGTACCAGCTTCAGCCTCCCCGAGATGGCCCAGCTCAGCGGCGGCCTCCACAGCTGCCTCCTGCCCGCTGCGTGCTGCCTCGTCCAGCTGTGCCCGTACCTCCAGGGAGCTGCGTAAGTGCTTGATCTCCTCACGCAGTCGCTTCTCATTCACCATCACACTCACCTGGAGTGTACACGTGTAGATATAGACACATACATAGAATAATCATGTGTGTTAAAGCCAAGGACACAAATAGCAATGGTTCAACACCTACACCTAAGGAACACACACCTGGAAGTTGAACACAATACCCCATAACAGTGCCAGGGTGGCCTCGCGGTGGCCATCCACGATGTCCTTGGGCAAGGCTGTGGTGGCCGCGTGGCAGCCGGCCGCACCAAGGGAGGCAAGAACCACCTCCGTGTTGTGCACCTTCTGAAGGCGGCTCACGGCAGGCACGCGCAGCTTCCGACTCAGGGTGTATTGTTGAGTCAGTACCTCTACCACACGTCTGCAGAAGGATGAGGAAGAATGATGAGGAGGAAGATAAGGAATATGACACAGGCAATGAAGAGAAAAAAACACACACACACACAGCAACAACAACAACAAGGCAGGGGTCACACTCACGCCAGCCGCACACCACAACGCAGGTCAGTGGGCAAGTTGGTGACGGCAAAATCAAACTCGTCAAGGAAGGCCTGGCGGTGGGAGACTGTGTAGCCGAGGTGAGCCAGGTGCTTGGTGATGTCCCCGACCCCTTGGAGGAAGTGCATCGCAAACCCTACTAGGATGTCCCGGCTGGCCTGTGTTGGGGGGTGAGAGGTGGGGTTGATTAACTGAGGAAAGGAGGGAGGGAGGGAGAAAAAGATGATACTTGATAGATGAATGGATGGAGGAAGAGAGGGTGTGTATGTGTAGAAAGATGAATGAGGTTGAAATGGAGATTGATTCATTGTCTATATGTGTGTGTGTGTGAGAAAGAGCAGCAATAATAAGTGAAACAAGGAGTGGATGAGAGAGTAACATATGTGATAAAGAAAGAAAGAAAGAAAGAAAAGAAAAGAAAAGAAAAAAATAATAAGAATAATAATAAGAATAAGAAGAAGAAAAAAGAAAGAAAGAAGAGAAAAGAAAGAAAAAAATAGATAGAAATAGATTGAGAAAGAAAGATAAACAGATATATCAATTTGGGACTAGCTGTGACCTTAACCCTACATCTCCTTAGCTTCCTACCTTGTGTTCTGAGTCCTTCCTGAAGAGGCAAGGGTCATGGTCGATGAGCCTCGCCTCCTTAGCATGATCAAGGAAGTGAACCAGCAGCAGGAACTTCTTCAGCTGGAAAGTCTTGATGGCAGCCTCATACCCAGGCCGGTAGCAGTGGGGCACGGTGGGGTGGGCATGGGCGGCGGCTATGTCTGGGTTATTTAGGAGTCTGGGGGGGGGAGGGAGGGGGAAGAGAAAATAAATAAAGTGTGTCAGCCAACATAAGTATTACCTCTCCACCCTTCACTATTATCCTACCATCTTCCTCCTTCTCATAACTAGTATAGGAATAAATGTCCTTCTGTCCTTTCCCAGTCCTTGTCCCTTATTCTCAGCCTCCTCCTCAAATGAAATGTAGAATGCCGGGTATATTACTAATGTGAGGACCAGCAACTTCCTCTCTCCCTCCCTTCCCTCCTGTGTACCTGGTGATGACGTAATGGGTGATGCCAGTGATGTCGTTGTTGCCTGAGAGGTGCAGCAGCTCCCCGTACACTGTCTCCATACCCACACGCAGCCACAGTGGGTTGTAGCATAGCAGCAGCTGTAGCATCTGTTGCTTTAAGCCTGTGAGAAGAAAGGAAAGTTGGGAGTGAGAAGGGACTCATTTTGGGGGAAGAAAGGAAAGTGTATAATGGATGGTTGTCAGGAATTCTTAACCATTGTGTGTCTATGAATAACATCGAGACATTCCAGAGTGATTCTATGTAGTAAGTAAATTAAGGCAAGATAAATTTTCACTTTGCTGATGTGTCAAGCCTTGTATCATGTGGTGAAGAGTCCCTGCCCACACCAGGCTTAAGGCTCACCACGTGTCAACAAATACTACTCAACAATGAAAAGGTAACACCAATCATAGTTTGCTGTCTCCCTCATAACCTTCATTCAAACCATAGACCACAAACATTTGGCTTAAACTGAAGTAAAATGTAAGTTATGAGAAGTTTTAGGGGTAGGGGACACGACCTAAGCTACATTATGAAAACAGAATACATTAGCCACACACACACACACATATCACCAGCACCCACCGAGGTCAGCATGAGTGAGCCGGTCTTTGCGTATAGCCAGGTATCCTCGGTCAATAGCAGTCTCCAGCCTGGCCACCACAGCCACACACTCCGGTCGCTGGTAGAAGCGGCAAGCCTTCCTCCGCAGTCTGTTGAGGCGGCAGCGGGCAGAGTAGGCACGCAGGGACAGCGCCTCCTTGGTGGGTGCTGCAGGGATGCCTCGACTCTTCACAGCCTCCGACCACAGCTTACCCAAATCCACTGTGTGAGGAGTGAGTATTGGTGCTTTAAATAGATAAATTAATTACTGACATTATAATTAGTAAGTGTAATGGATGTGAATAACTATATAAGGTTGTGGGAAGGGTGGATTAGTTTTTTTCATTATCTTACAGCAGTTTTGGGCAAAGGATGCAGACAAGGTGTTCAAAAAGGCAGAACAATGATTACCAAAGTGTTTGCTTCTGCAGTATTTTGTCTAGCATAGAATTGTGTGTGTGTGCAACTTCAATCGGTAGAGAATTTTGTCCACAAATCAATGTATTATCACCAGCATCATATATAAAAAAAAAACTCATTTGTGTGTGTGTGTACATCTTATCAAATTCCTAAGGTGCTCTTCCATCCACCCTCTCACCTTGTCTAAACATCTATGAATTCCCAGTCTCCCAATCATCTATATAGGACATACAGCTGATAGGGAACACGTATTATTTTGAACACCATGTCTCAAAGATAACTTAATAAAACAAAAACAAGAACCAAACCACCTCGTCTCCACTTCTCATCCCATACAAGCTAGTGGAGTTATTTTTTACTAGGAGGAGGAGGAGGAGGAGGAGGAGGAGGAGGAGGAGGAGGAGGAGGAGGAGGAGGAGGAGGAGGAGGAGGCATATAGCACTGACCTTTATTAGCAGCCTTGGCCACATCCTCATCTTCAGGCGGAGTAAGGATGAAGTTAAGCCACTTGGTGAACCCGGCGATTTGTTTCTCCACCCAGCGGTCATCGTAGTACATGTTCCTGAGGGGGGAGAGGCAAGGCAGGGTACAGTGAGTGACCTTCTTGCTCATTAATACAGGAGGAAGTTGACATAAAAGAAGGTGATGGAAGAAAGAAAGAAAGAAAGAAAGAAAGAAAGACTCATTTGTACATCTCATCAAATTCCTAAGGTGTTCTTCAATAGGAATTAAAAGAAAGAGGGAGAAAGGAAGTGGGAAAGAGAAAGAAACAGGAGACAAGCTTTCACTATATTAATTAAGCAACCTTCCACCCACACCATACATACACCTTCAATACATCCAATCAATTCTGTCATACACTTTCTTAATTAAGGCCCATGAAAACAGCATAAACTTTCTTCACTTTTGTTAACATTACTTCCACACACACACACACACACTTACTTGGCAGCAAAGGGGTTGGGGTGGTGGACAATGCTGGTTTTGGCAGCCTTGATGAGGGTCAGTTGGCGGGGAGGGATGGGCCGCTGCACTAGGCGGGAGACAGGAGCACAACTTCTCCTGCCTGCTTTGGGCTTGGTGGAGGGAAGGTGGCTCACGGAGGAGGACAAGGAGGAGGTGGAAATGGAGGAGGTGGAGGAGGATTTGGACAATGTTTCAGAAGTTGTGATAGAGGAAGTGGAGATGGAGTGTTTGACTTTAGAGGAAGGAGAAGAAGGTGGAGCAGCAGTGGGTGGAGGTATGTGGAGACTTGGGTGGGAGGATGCCTTCTTCAGTGGTGCAGCATTGACCTTCCTTCCACCTGTAGGCCCGGGAAGAGATGAACATTTCTCTGAGGTAACTGTATATGAGTAAATATGTGTATGTATGCAATGTTCCATGATTCAACATAACTTATCACAACAGATAAGTTGATGTTACAAGTGCCTGACCTTCCCAACACCAACAGTAACACACAGACACACACCTGCAGGCTGAGGGGCTGCTCTGGCTTTCCTCTCTGCACCACCACCAGATGCAGATGTCTTGGTGATGAATCTTCGTGAAGTGAGCACAGCAGGTCTTTTGGTTCCAGCACGCTTCAGTGGGGGCACAGGGGCAGGAGCAGGGGCTGGGGTAGGGACGATGCGGCTTCTCTTGGCCCATGGATCCTTGGTCTGGCCCTCTGGTGGACGCTTGCACCCTCCCGGGGATATCTTGATGAATATGAGCCCTGTCTTGGCCTCTCCATCCTGGCCAGACTCAGCTGACTTAGAGGAACACTGTAGTGGTGATTCTGTTTTCTCTTTAACCCCTTCTGAAGTGCCTGGCAGGGGTGAGGCAGTGCAGGGGTGACTGGGTGTTTCTTTGGGGATGTCTAAGGAGGCTGGATGACTCTGGGTGTTGGTGGCCTCTGTTAGGGTTGGGGGATGAAGTCCTACTTGTGGCATGGTGGTAATAAGAGACTCCTCAGTGGGAATGGGGGAATAAGAGTTTTCTGAAGGAATTATGAAAGTAGGAGAATGAAGCTTCTCTATTGAAACAGGGGAATGAGTCTCTTTGGTGGGAGAATGTGGTTCCTCACTTGGCATAAGAGTAGTGGGTGTTGGCAAGTCATGGGTTTCATTGAGGGGAGGGAGCTGTGGTGTGAGGTTGAGACAGTGCTTCTGTCCATCAAAAGTCCTGCTGATGGTGAAGGTGCCACCTATCTCCTCTTCTTCAATGGTGCTGAGGCCCTGCTGCCCTAGTCCCTCCAACAAAAGGCTGGAGGTAGTGAGGGAGGCGGGAGGTGCATTTCCTCCTCTCTCCCTCTCAAACTCGGACTCAAAAAACAGCTGCCGTCCCTTGTCGGAGAGGCGGCGCAGTTCCTCTGGGGGCACCTCCTTGACCCCTGTAGAACAACGTCGGGGATCATAGCTGGGAGAGAAGGCAAAGGCTTCCAAGGTGAGGTCCCCCCTGTTTGGGGAGAATACTTCCCCCCCACTGGTGCTGCAGGAAGATGAGTTTGAACCCTTGTACAGCAGGAGTTCACTGAGGGCCTCACTGTGGTAAGGTGAGTCTGGAGAGGTGACAAGAGGATGAGTGGAGTCTCTGGGAGGTGTGATGAGGGCAGGCAGTGCATCCACAGTAATGAGCTCAGCTGGGTGGAGGGTTGGTGTCTCCTTAGTGATGGTGCCAGAACTTAGCCGGCAGGGGGATGGGTGTGGGGACAGGGTGGCCTCAAGGCTGTCCATGAAGCCAGGCTCTGGACCTCTCCCTGCCCCCCCAATGTTGGGTGTGGGGAACTCTTGGGTGACATTGAAGTTGTCCATACTGACTGGTGGTGGAGTGCTGGGAGCACTTTCGTACTCTGAGAGGGGTGTGGAGGGAGCTGTGCACATCTCCTCCTCGGGTGAAGTAAACATGTCATCTCGCCCATCCACCCCTGGCCCCGTCTCTTCCATACTGGGTGTGACCGGGGGTGTGTGCTGGAAGTCACTGTTGTTCAGGCGTTCCAGTAGATTGCGGCAGCTGGCCATCATGGCCTCCACACTACCACGGCGGGGCCGGAGTGCAGGGGTGGCTGGAGTGTTCTCAAGGGACACCTCCTCCAGCAACTGGCTGAGGGTGTGTGAGGCACCGTGCTCTGGGGAGGGCAGCTGTAGGGCAATGGAGGAAAGATGAGTGGAGGGTGGGTGATGCTCGGTCACAGGGGAGTGTGGTTGGTCCTTGATATAGGTCTGGCGGCGGAGGGGTGACTCCGGCACATCACACAAAGGGAAGCGTCCCCCCACCACGGGGCTGAACACCTCTGGGGGATTGGCCAGAAAGGTCTGACGTCGCAATAGGGTGTCAGGGGAAAGGCAGGTGGGCAGGACGTTTTCATTCACTTCCTGGAAAGTCTCCCTTGAGGGTGCGGTGACAAAGGTTTGTCTGCGTACTGGCGATGCCTCCACCTCACAGGGTGGCAGGTGGCCCCCTCTGATGTCTTTGAAGGTCTCGGTGGTGGCAGTGTTGTGTGTGAAGGTCTGACGGTGTGATTCAGGTGATACTTCCAGGCTGGGTGGCACATGGGACACACTCCAGTATTCTACATACTTTTCTTCTACCACCTCCACCTGCTGCTCCTCCACCACCTCCTCCACATAATCCTTCCATACCACGTGATTGGTGTGCTCCTTCCTAACCTTGGCATGGTGACTCCTGCTGCTGCTGGAGGTGGAAGTCAAATGATGCTCTGACTTAATGGAGGAGATGGAGAGAGGCTGAGGGGGTGATGATGCCTTGCCAAGAGGTGTGCTGTAGGTATGGTGACTTGGCGGGCTGAAGCTTTCCTGGCTGGAGGTGGATCTGAGCACCTGGCGTAGTGACCTGCTGGAACTGTGGCCGGCCTGGAGGTGGAAGAAGGGAAGGTGAGGAGCAGCAATACACCAACACATGTGAACTATTTCAACCCTATCACTACAAGTCACTCAATCCCATACATGCCTTCCTGACACTTAGTCTATCAACCAAATGCTTCCTTATCCCTACTTTCCTATCCCTCTCATAGTTGCTTCCTTAACCTTGACCAAACAAGCTTTTAGTAACAGTCTCCTTGCACCCATATAATCCTTTTAAAAGCAATCTTACACCTGTCTAATGAACCATACATTACTAACCTTATCCACCTTGTCAGCAGCAGGTGGCAGCGTCTTGGCAAAGTTGAAACTGTCAGGCTTCACATCCACATTCTGAAACACCCGGGCGCAGGGCTGGCGGTGAGGCTTTGGGCAGGGCTGGCTACCTCTTGGGGGCCTGTTCTCTGTGTTGCTGCGACCTGCATTGCCTCGACTGGTGGTGCTTCTGTTGGTGGGGCGTGGTGGGGCTATCTTGAGGGGCTTTGGCCGGGATGCTGCAGTGGTAGTGTTTTGGGGTCGGAGAGGTGCTCGCCCACGGACTTTCTATGTGGGGGAGACAGGATTGTAAAAAAGAAGAAAGAAAGAAAGAAAAAGAAAGAGAGAGAGAGAGAGAGATCAAGTTGTGAGTGCCAACAAGAGAGGCAAGGTAATGTAGTGAGTGCCACCAGCCAAGAAACAAAACAAGACATGCCTTTAAATGAAATCTTCCTATCTCTTCACAGTTCTCAAATAAAATTAACAGAAATAGATACAAGTTAATGCAATCAAATGGAATGATGATGTTGCTATGCACTAGAACTCCAAAATACTAACTCTAAATAAATGTATTCTATATAAGCAGTAGTGGTATATCTTCATTCCCTTGAATATTACGGAAGAAAATCAAGCATTGCAACATAAATCAGGTAACCCACACACCTTTTTGGGCCGAGGGTCAACACAGGAACCAATGAGCACCGTCTGGGAGCGCACACCAATGTCAGTCTTCCACAATACCACCTCCCTGGCACCACCCTCCTGTGTTGGGGTCCAGCACAACTCCAACTCCACACTCTGTCCTGGATCCAACACCAGGCACTCCTCCTCACTCCAACTGAAGCCACTCTCAGCCTTGGGGAATCTCTCACATATCACCTGAGGACGGAAGGGCAAGTGGAGGTCACTAGAGGTACATTTCAGAGAACATAAGTGTGGAGGAAAGGTGGCCATTATGACATTATAGTAAGCTTAATATTAAAAGGAGTAATGTAAATGTTAAATAAAAATTGCCACTAAATTAAAACGTTCTTAGTTTGATAGAGTGTAGTGCAGTAAACCTTCCCTCTAATGGACTGACTGTGTTTTAATGGATTTAGATTGTAGCAGAAATATTCATTGGTTTGCCTCATCAGCCAAGTTGCCTAATAATATGTACTACAGTCTCCTTCATATGACACTTTTTGTATTTTTCAAAGGCAACACAGAACTATAGTGAGTAAAGGTGTGTCAGAAAGTGTCAATGTATCCCAGAACAAGATACAAGGTGGTTTTTTTTTTATATGATCCCAGAACCTTTTTTTTTTTTTTTAATACTAATGTTTGATGTAGAATGATACTTTTACCTACTGGCTTGTTACTACACCACCCTACTACCACAACAATGATCATAATCCTGATGAATCCCTATCGCAATTGTGGTGGTAGTATTTGCATCTTGCTCATCACCACTCTGAAGAATCATGAACACAGCCTCACACATCCTCAAGGGTTCAACACATTCTGTACCACAATAAAGGCAGTGTTCCGAATCACATGAATTACATCACACTAGTGTTGGAACAAACCTATCACAACCTGTTATTTTCTATATGATTTTGCAGCTGTAAGTTTTCATGAGAATGGATTCACTATGTGGGTGGAATAGATGGCAGTGTTTCATACCAAGGGAATAATGACTGGCTGAGTATGTTTATCACACACACACACACACACACACACACACACAGATATATAGATAAATAGATAAATTTATTGACCACAGCAAGTATTACACAATTTATAAATTATAAGGTTATATAGTAAACAAGATACAGCAACATACAAATCCAAATCATCTCTCATCTGTAGTCCAAGTATATTTCTAACATAATTTAGTGTACATATCAATTTACTGACACAGGTGATCTGCACATACTCTTGATAGAAAACTGACAAAATTTAATGAATTATTTTACAAGTCTTTTCCGGTGTAAACAGTTCACTAAATAAATCTTCGATTGTTCTAAAGTTATGTATGTTTCTAAGATGTACACACACACACACACACACATTACAATCAAACACCCCACCTTCTGTGTCTGGTCCTTGGGGTTGAGCACTCTGAGGCGCCTGCAGCAGGTACGTCCAAGCTTGACATCCTCGAAGCACACCTTGGGCGGGTGTGTGAAGTGGATCAGCCGCAACACAGGTACCTCCTCTGCTGCTGCTGCTGCCTCTGCTGCCGCCGCACGCTGCCGCTGCTTCTGGCCAGGGCTGATCTGAAAAAGTACACAAATATCCTGGTGTGAGTAATACGTAACACTTGACCACCTGCTTCAGTGTTTCATAATTCAAGACCATTACAGTGCCTCCTATGCCATGTCTGAGGCCACAACCACCTCCAAACAGCATGCCTAAGGTCTTTTTGATGTGTTCCTTCAGTAAACAATATTCATTTAACTGTACTATATAAATCTATCACCCTCATTCTTGTCAATACATGGTTCCCTGTGCTTTTTATATACTTCAATGCCTTCCAGATTTATATTTGAACTTTACATTTGTTTCAGACCCTGTGTTCAATACATGCTTCCACAAGGTATCTATCTATGATCAGGTAGAGGAGACCATAACTATATCAACATTAATAGCATAATTTTTTACACCAGTTGGCAGTCAATGGCTTCATAGAACTCATGAATGTCAAAACCAGGGTTATTTTCAGCAAAGTAACTTAATCTTATACCAAAGGAGACTGCATGAAAGTACAAATTTCACTTAAATGATTACTAAACAAAACATGGAGGTCTGTTGTGTGTGCTAATCCAAATCCAAGCGGTTATATTATGGAGAAGCAATAAGTAGTAAAATTGAATCAATCCTCGGTTCTATAAGTGACTGATGGAGGACAGGCTGGCAGGGGACTGACTCCTCGACCACCTTACTCTTACTCCTCATAACCTCACCATGCTTATGACTGAGCCCAAGCCACTCACACCTCACCAGCAATCAGGGATAAGTGGAGAGGAAGAGTGTAAATGTATAGATGTTGTGTCTCAGGAGTATGTGTGAAGGGCGAGGGAGGAAAGGTGTTATGAGAAGGTTGGCTGGTCGAGCAGAGTGTGTTGGTGGTTTAGACACATGGAGAGAATGGAGGAAGGATGTTTGGTGAAGGATACAATAGGATCAGATGTGAGAGGTGTGAGGTTGAGAGGAAGAACAAGAACAGGAAAGAGGAATGTCTGTGGAGCAAGGAAGGATGATTGTGTGTGATGAAGGTGAATGGAGAGCAGTGGTGAATGCATGATTAATGACGTGACATTGACGACCCCTGGAGGACCCTTGGATTATATCACGTACGAGGAGGGAGAAGGCATAAGCTAAATAGGAAATAATTGGCAGGGGTAAACTGTGTATGTTGTGGTGCCCTTCTCTCTCCTCTATGGATCTATGGGATGACTGAGAGGAGTGTGTGTATGCATGAATGGATGTGTGTATGTGTGCCTTGTCTCGGCTACCCTGATTGAAGGTCATAACAGCCTGGTGTAGCTATAGATACTGATCATAAGTGCTTTAATTTTTGATATTACATAGACAACCTATTAATAGAAAAAATTGTGAAAGTAGTTGAGTATGAAAGAGTATGTACAACTAGGGATGAAGTGGACATAAATACCATACAGTTTTGTTTTGTTACAGCAGGGACATGTAATAGTTTTAGTTTAGTTACCCCTGTGGTGGAGGGTGTAAAAATGCTACCATTATATGCAACCTAAAGGGACAGACAGAGTGAGGGATCTATGAAGCCCCTCCTCTGTATTCTCTCCTACGGAACAGATGGACAGAGAAAAAATATGTCTTTAAAGGAAATATTAGCTGGGTATATAGAGATCAATATTAGCTAGCTCTGGGGAAAGTTACTGGAGTAGAGAAAGCTATTGTATTCTATGTAAATCAACCTCAGAAAGTGCCGAGTGCAAGGTGATGTGGTGGGCACTGTAAATGTTCAAGGGGAGAGGAGTGGCTGGTACAAGGGTGAGGCTAAATAATAATAATAGTAATAATAATAATAATAATTTAATTTTGCCCTGACACTAAAGATGAATTCAAAACACTAAATGGCTTGATAAGTGAGGCATTTGTGATAAATACTTTTAACAATAGTAGTAATTGAAGTAGTAGCAAAAAAATTTTTTTTTAAGCCCAATAGATGATATTGAAGCAGCAAATTTTTTTTTCCTTCTTCTTAAACAATGAAGGACATAATTATAATACATTAAATGAGAGGGATGAGTAGAATTTCCTTTAATAATGGAAAAAAAAAAAAAAAATAAATAAATAAATAAAATAAAATAAATAAATAAATAAAAATAAATAAATAGCTATATAAAAAAAATACATGAAAAACAATAACAATAATATTAAATAGTAAACATTATTTCACCCAAGGGGGCAGCAGCTCCCTATTATTCTGACCTCAAAGTAGCCACCACCGCCGCCGTTCCTGAAGGCAGAGTGCTGCATCATGGCTGTCAACACCACGACGGCTGCTCCTGGAGATACACAGCATTATTACAACTTTGAACAGAGAGAGAGAGAGAGAGAGAGAGAGAGAGAGAGAGAGAGAGAGAGAGAGAGAGAGAGAGAGAGAGAGAGAGAGAGAGAGAGAGAGAGAGAGAGAGAGAGACTTCCCTCAGTTCATACAAAGTTAGTGTAGGTAGTATATATACATAACAATGCTTAATAATTCATATAAAAAGTTAATATTATCGGTATTATTTTACATCTTCACCATAACGCTCTAGAGAATTCAGGGTTATATTTATACATTACCTGATGCATTTTGAGAAGGTTTTCTTAATTACATTTCCGTCGCAAATTCTTAGTTTGTGAGATATTCAATGTTTTCTATGAGACCACCTTTTCGAAAAGTAAAGTTTAGTTTGGTTTGAACAAGATTCTGTTATTTGTCAATGTAGGTTAATTTAGAAGCTATCAAAAGTTCTCTATGACCAAAAGTAGGGAGTTGGACGAGATGCAGACGCCATTTTATTTTCGTAAACAGACACCATTATGAAGATGTAAATTTTGACCATACCATCTATAATGACACAATGGTTAGGGAAAAGATTAATAAGGATAACTAACTAATCAAAATTATTCTTGCAATTAATGTTATTTTCTTCTCGTTCAAACATTTCCCTTCATCAGTTCAAATCAAACGACTTTCTCTGGCTACAGGTTAGGTTAGGTTAGGTTGTTGAGCGTTGGTTTGGTTACGTTAAGTTAGGTTAGTAGGACATCAACTATATAGATTAAATTATAATATATATTCGGAAAATCAACTCCTCGCATACGTAATTTTCACGTTACTTAAATTTTTTTTTTTATCTCCCCATTTAAAATATAAGTTAAGGATCTGAGAGAGAGAGAGAGAGATAGAGAGAGAGAGAGAGAGAGAGAGAGAGAGAGAGAGAGAGAGAGAGAGAGAGAGAGAGAGAGAGAGAGAGAGAGAGAGAGAGAGAGAGAGAGAGAGAGAGAGAGAGAGAGAGAGAGAGAGAGAGAGAGAGGGAGAGAGAGAGAGATAACCCCATAACAGTTTAAAGTCCAGCACCAATGAAATTTCTAAATATACCAAACCAAGTTATTCAAAGCAAATCCTTTCAAAACACCAATTAGATCTATCTCTCTTTATCTCTTTCTCACAAACAAACATACATAATATAACAACACCAACAAACACAATATCCTTTAAACACAATAGTAATGGCAGTAACTGTATCCTTAATAATCAAGTAATTTCTCCTTAATTAACACAATTACAACTTTCTACAACCTCACATTACAACACCTCACCTTATTCCTGTCCCTTCGCGTCCTTGAAACTCATAATCAGGTGAAAATAAAGGTGAAATCACTTCAAATAAGGCTCCGTCTCCTTCCTACACATGCACACTCCGTTTAAAGGTCCTCACGTTTGAATCTCTCGACCAATCACAGTGAAGCGCAGAGAAGGTGACCAATCAGAAGGTTTGTTTGGTCTCACTAGCCAATCAGAGCACGGTTGCACTCCCTTCACCAATCAAACGAGAGTATTTTGTTTTGGCAGCTATATATTCGAAAGTAACCACAGGAATAATTATAATCTAATGGGCTATTTTTATATACATATCTTTTCTTTGGTAAATGTGTATAATCATTGGACTCTTTTATTTCCTTGTTTTTTTTCTCAAAATCAATCGAACTTTCCTTGTCATGATATCTTACTTTTCTTTTGTTTTAAGGTTCAACTTAGGTATATTATCACAATTATTGCTCCCATCGCTCAGTATTGAAGAGTGAATATTTATGTTGAAGAAATGCTTTATATACATCAGGAAATCTATCTATCTATCTGTGTTTAAATGTTATACGCAGAGGACGCAGTATTTTGAGGGTGACTTAAATGATTATAATGACCTTATAGGCTTATATGTTCTTTTTTTTTTTTTTTGTTTCATCTACTAACTGACTGACTAACTAACTGACTGACATGACTAACTAACTGATTGACTAACTAATTAACTGACTAACTAACTAACTGACTGACTAACTAACTGACGAACTAACTATACAACTGACTAACTGACTGACTAACTAACTAACTGACTGATTATAACTAACTAACTGACTAACTAACTAACTGACTGACTAATTAGCTGACTGACTGACTAACTAACTGACTAACTACCTAACTGACTGACTGACTAATAAATGACCAATTAACTATCTTAAACTTTTTATGCACACAATAATTTTGGTTCCGGTTGAAAAAGTGTTGTAAACGGTGGACACGATAGACAACCAGCCCACACATTCTCTCTCTCTCTCTCTCTCTCTCTCTCTCTCTCTCTCTCTCTCTCTCTCTCTCTCTCTCTCTCTCTCTCTCTCTCTCTCTCCAAATTGTTTGATATTTATGTATATATGCACACGAGTATGTCAACATCAACTATGCAACGCCAGTGTGTCTACTACGTCAATTATGCAACGCCAGTCTACTAAATATTACATTCCTGCTGTTTCTTGTAGTTCATATATGACACCAAAAGCAACCAAGGAGAAGTGGGTTATGATTGACGGGTGACTATCCTAATCCTGTCTTCTACATCCATGGTACGACTTAAAGGAATGGAAGGAGGAGAATTATATATGAAAAAAGATTAACTCCTCAACACCGGGAGTCTATCAGCAACACAAAAGGGATGGTGTTGCGGTGGTATTATTGTGATGGAGATAGATGGATGTAGGGAAAATGACTTAGTGTGGTGAGTTATCTGTTGATCGAAGTGATTTATAAAATTATTTACTGGCCTCACCTAACCTAACCTAACCTCTGAAAGGAAAAATAGAAAAGGAGGGAAAAATATGCTGTTAGATTTTCTGTTTCCTCTTTCTCTTCCTGGAGCTAGTTATTTCTTTTTGAGATTAGTGCCTTTTTTTCTATATCATTAACCGTTGACGCCAGTAGGCTTATGGAGGCACAGATGGACTTGCCTCGCTTGTTATTTGGCGTAGGTTTTCAGATTTTTTTTTATAGTGACGCCTCAAATGTTTACCTTTGCCTTTGCTACTTGTAATTGCGTAAATAGTTTCTTAATATTCCATTGTATTTTTCTGCAGTTATGTACAAAATAAAACTTTCATGATATCTATAACATGTTTAGTTTATAGAATCGAAAACTCTTCCGCACACGTCACTGATTGGTTTAATAATGACGCAGGAAAGAAAGTACTATAAATAAATAGACAGATAAATAAATAATCCAAAAAAAAAAAAAAACACATTAGGAAAGATAAATAAATGAATTAATAACATACCATATATTATACAGTGATTATTTTATTTTAATTAACTGTGTGATGTATGATTTCAATGATTCAATCCCGTATAGACACGAACGTATAATTGTAGTTTCCACATATGTAACAGTTAGGTTTAGAACGATAATAACAGTAGAACAATATTCTTACTTCTGTTTATCTATGGTGTGTGTGTGTGTGTGTGTGTGTGTGTGTGTGTGTGTGTGTGTGTGTGTGTGTGTGCGTGTGTGTGTTTGTGTGTGTGTGTGTGTGTGTGTGTGTGTGTGTGTGTGTGTGTGTGTGTCTGTGTGTGTGTGTGTCGTTATGATGCGATTCACTTTATCTATCTTGTGAGCACTACTACTACTATTACAATACTACTACTACTACTACTACTACTACTACTACTACTACTACTACTACTACTACTACTACAACTCCTCCTCCTCCTATTACTACTACTACTACTACTACTTCTACTACTACTACTACTACTACTACTACTACTACTACTACTACTACTACTACTACCACAAGATATTCAAGAGGAAGAAATGAAAAATGTTGATGATGTTTCGTCGTTCAGGTATTCTCATAAAACAACCAAGTCACCCATTAAAAACATGAAACCCAAGGAGGCTAGCACTTCATCACATTCATACGCAAGTGCAGCGGCTCAGTCATCAACCCACGAGAAAGAGGATGAAGACATCGTTGAACCAAACACTTCTGCAGCTACCGGTGACCCTCAGGAAGTGACGGGAGCAGTACCGAGAGACAACGGACACATCAAGATGGGAACAGCGCGTCAACGCAACAGTGGCAGCACATCATCACTTAAGAACACACTGAAGACTCAGGAAAATCGTACCAAATATATCAGTACTTGTGAGGAACAAACATCCCAACAAACATCCGAGAATGACTGGAGTCTGGTTGATCATCGAAGAAAACGGAGAGTTACGAGTGATATGCTTGGCGGTAGCAGGATGGTGGGTGCTGGCAGGGGGGGAGGCACTCTACGGGCGGTGAGGAGGACGGCTGATGTGTTTATAGGTAGGCTGGAGACCTGTGTGACTGCTGAAGATATATCTAACTTTATCAAAACTGTCTTTAATGTTTCTGTTCATAACGTGCAGAAGCTTGATATTTTCTCGAGAGATTTTGTTGCCTTTAAAGTAAATGTTAATTTAAGTGATAGAATTAAACTGTTTAACTCCGAATTATGGCCAGAAGACGTGATAGTAGATAAATACTTTAATAGAAACAGTAAGAGAGTATAAACAGTTATACATATTTTTTTTTTATCTTTCTTCTTTTACGGGTATGGATGTTAAAGTCTGCACATATAATTGTTGTTCCTTAAAGAAGAATATTGATGTAATTCGCACCTTAACTTCTTTTAAATATGATTTTATTTTTCTTCAGGAAACTTTTATAGTAGAGGATAGACTTGGTGACATAGATTTTATCAGTGAAGACTATGAGGGTGTAAGTGTGCCAGCTACTTACTCTGAAAAGACTCTTTTGTCCAATGCAGGGAGGTGTGAAGGTGGACTGGCTTGTATATGGAAAAAGGATTTGCCATTTGAGATAAAGGTGCTCATTCTTGATAAGGATTACATTGCCTTACAGTTGTCAGTGGGTGACTTGAGGATTTTGTTAATTAATGTGTATATGAGGAGTGTAACTTGGGAGGGGAAGACACTTGATGAATATCTACAAGGGTTACATGCTTTGGAATATGTTTTAATTAATAATGATTTTAATTCTGTATATATTTTAGGTGATTTTAATGCAGATCCTTTCATGAGCAGAGCCTGGAACCATTTAAATCATTTTTGCGAGAGAAATTATTTGTCTTGTATGGATTTTAAGCTGATGGATTCTAGTAGTTTTACTTTTATACCATACAACAACTCGTACTGTAAGTGGTTGGATCATATTGTAGGAAGGAACTCAAAGGATGTGTGTGTTAATGATGTGAAAGTTTTATATGAACTCGTTGGATCTGATCACTTACCAATGGTGGGAAATATTCATTTAGAAAATGTAACTAATGTTTGCAATATTAAGAAAGAGAAAGATAGAAACAGGTTTTATATTGCTTGGAAAAAACTCTCTGGTGATGATTTTTCAAAGTTATTTCAAGAAATCGACAACAACATCAGGGGCATCATGCCCTGCGAGGCAACGAAATGCTGCTCTGTTGGTTGTCAGAATGAATACCACCTTGCACAACTTGATGATATTTATATGTTGATTGTTAGTAATGTTTTGTATTCCTCTGGACATTATGCTAAACAGATAGTTAATAATAGCACATTTAAGGTGATACCAGGATGGAATAGACATGTCAAGGAATTGTATAGTAAGTCACGGGAGGATTATAAGAAATGGTTAGTAAATGGAAGAGTTAGAGATTCTGATGAATTTAGGAAGATGAACATGAGTCGGAAGGTGTTCAAAGAGGCCTTATCACTATGTAAGAAAAATGAAACAGATGAGAGATCTTTCTCCATACAGGAGAAATTTATCAATAAGAATATGAATGAATTTTGGAATGAAGTTAAGCAGCAGTCTAATAAAGTCAAGTGGTCTAGTGTTATTAATGGTGAAAATGATACAGAAAAGATTATTAACATTTTTACTGGAAGGTTTTTAAATGGTGATAACAACGATTGTGATATAGATAAAAGAGATGAAGAAAATCTTCTACATAAACTGAAAGAGGTGTGGCATCAAAAGAAAAAGTTTACTATGACAACTTCACCTGAAACATTAAAAAAGTATATTGGCAAACTTAAGAATGGGGTGGGCCATGATGGTATCCACTCTCAGTTTCTGAGGCATGCAACATATGAATTTCTAGTGCAATTGAGTCTTTTTATGAATGCTTGTTTCAATCATTGTTATATTCCAGTGGAATTATTGAAAGGTGATATTAACCCTATCATTAAAGATACTAAGGGTAATTCCACAGACCCAGCCAATTATAGACCAGTGATGTTGTCTTCTTGTTTGTTGAAGATTTTTGAAATGCACATTTTAGATATTTTAGAAGAAAAGTTATTCTTTGATTTTAGGCAGCTAGGTTTTAGCAAGCAGATGTCAACAAATGATGCATATTTTACACTTAGAGAAACTGTAACACCATATATAAAGGGTTATGGAAAGGCATTTGCTGCTTTTATAGATCTCTCTAAGGCTTTTGACAGGATAAATCATAATATATTAGGTAACATGTTATTAGAGAGAGGTATTCCTCCTGATATTGTATTTACTCTCATGACTTATCTGAGGAATCAAAAGGCAAGAATTGTATGGAATAAGCAAAATGGTAATTATCACTATATCAATTCGGGTGTACGACAAGGAGGAATTCTGTCTCCGATTCTTTTTAAATTATATGTTGATGATGTAATTAAAGCCATTTCAAGTATGAATGTTGGATGCCGATTGGGTACACTGAGAATGAATATAATTGCATATGCTGATGATATTGTAATTTTGTCGGACAATCGCAGTAATCTAGAATGCTTATTGGAAATGTTTGAGAACAAAGTACAAGCCATAAGATTGAGTATTAATGCTTCGAAGACAAAATGCATTATTTTCCACAGAAAGGCTAAATCTGCAGGAAGTGATGCTATCAGTTTTATAAGACAGTTCGAAATAGTAAATTGCCAAAAATATTTAGGCTATTGGGTGACCCATAATTTTTGTGATAAAATAGATGTTGAAATTAGGCTAAATACATTTTATAGTAAGTTTAATTCTGTGTACAGAAAATTCAAAGGTCTTAATACTGATACGATGCTGTACTTGTTTAAGGCTTGTTGTGTACCTGATTATGGGTTACAGCTGTGGGACAATGAAACTGTCTTTTCTAGTCATATTTTTAAAACATTTGAAACTGCATATGCAAAGGCCATGAAAAGGATCATAAGATGTTCTGTTCATGCCAGTAACCATGATGTAGCTAATCAGTGCAATTTACTTTTATTAAAACACCATACAGCTTTAATCCAAACTAGATATTTTAAGTCTGTTTTTAGAAAGAATTCTGCCATATTTACTCTCAATAAGAATTTATTTTTAAATGGACATTGTTTTAGATCATTTTTAAAGTTTTTAAAAATGACATATCAAATAGATGTTTTAGATTATACTATTGATATTATTTTAGCAAGAATTTTTTGGGTGCAAATTCATGAGCCTACTAGAGGATCATATATATGTGTTTAGACTTAGACATAGTTAGACTGATTTTTAGGCTATAATATGTAATATACATCTTGCTGTATATTATGAAATAAAGATTGATTGATTGATTGATTGATTGACTACTACTACTACTACTACTACTACTACTACTACTACTACTACTACTACTACTACTACTACTACTACTACTACTACTACATTACACATCTCCATCGAATAACATGAATTAAATTTACAACTCTTCCAGTTACAAAAAAAAATTCTATTCACGGCTGCACAGCTCGTAAAAAAATAGATCGATGGTTTTAAAACACTATATGGTGCTTGAATATCGCTATATTTTTCCCTAAAAAACTTTCAACGATTCTAAAAATTATTTATTGTTTTTTTCTAAACTCAGATTAGAAAGTTTACGATATACTAACTTTATATACACACACAAACATATATATATTTTTATTTTCCTTTTTTCTTCTTTTTTTTCCTTCTTTAAGTTGACGCTCCACATGGGTATCAAGGTGAGGTGGATGGATGGATGGATATTGGAATGGATGTAGTTGTGGTACGTATGATGTGTTGCAGTTTGTGGAATGGTGATAGTGTGGCTGGTGTGGATAGATTGGTGTGGTGAGCTGGTGTGGTGATCTTGGTGTGGTTTGGTGTAAGTGTGGTGAGCTTGATGGGGTGAGCTTGGTGTGGTGAGCTTGATGGGATGAGCTTGGTATAGTGAGCTTGGTGTGGTGAGCTTGGTATAGTGAGCTTGGTGCGGTGAGCTTGGTTTGGTGAGTTTCTTGTGATGAGCTTGATATAGTGAACTTGAAGTGTGGTGAGCTTTAAGTGTGGTGAGCTTGAAGTGTGGTGAGCTTGCTGTGGTGAGCTTTAAGTGTGGTGAGCTTGAAGTGTGGTGAGCTTGGTGCGATGATGTTTTTGAAAAAGTGTAATTGAGGTGGAACATGACTGAAGAATTTAGTGATGAACAAAACATAATACGAAAAAACAAAAAAACAAACAAATAATAAACACGTACGAGTATAGTATAATGAGGAGGAGAAGGAGGAGGAGGAGGAGGAGGAGGAGGAGGAGGAGGAGGAGGAGGAGGAGGAGGAGTTAACTGCAATCACGTATATATTTTTTATTTTTATTTTTGGAATGTGAAATGTGAGAGTTGAGAGCAGTGCGGCGGCATTAAAAAAAAAAAAAAAAAAAAAAAAAAAAAAAAAAAAAAAAAAAGAGAAAGAAAAAAAAAAATTGATATCAGGATTAGTTTAATTGAAATAGCAACACAACAGTAATTACAAAGATTGACGTGCTGGAAAATATACTCTCGCTATATATTTATTTACATACACAAAGCGACCGACACCAACACTCAACAAGGATGTAAAGTGAAGTGAGGTTTCCGTTATATAGTTACCAGAATGCAGCACTAAAACACCAAGGAGAAGGAAGGAAGGAAGGAAGGAAGGAAGGAAGGAAGGAGGGAAGAAAGAAAGGAAGGAAGGAAGGAAGAAAGGAAGGAAGGAAGAAAGGAAGGAAGGAGGGAAGAAAAGAAGGAAGGAAAGAAGGCAGGAAGAAAGGAAGGAAAAAAGGAAGAAAGGAAGAAAGGAAGGAAGGAATGCAGGAAGGAAGGAAAGAAGGAAGGAAGGAAGGAAGGAAGGAAGGAAGGAAGGAAGGAAGGAAGGAAAGAAGGAAGGTAGGTTTACGTAGTACAAAATAACGGTCAAGTGGTAATCTAGCAAACATTACGTAAAGAGATTAATAATATTCGCCACTAACACTTTCCACACACATCACCCATTACCTTGAGAGACTATATACCATGTATTAGTTTTTTTTTTATAGCTATCAAAACCGCGTAACTTCCATGGCCTCAAAGCAGTTTAAAGCCTCGTTTCAACTATATCGTCTGGTGTTAAGAGAAGTATTAGTGGAAAATAGTAGTAATGGAATGGGTTCGTGAAGGTGTACAATAATCTGGTGCGTTGTGTACGATAGGTTGTGTTGAGGATAAGTACTACGTGTAGATATATTTTTCACAACAGGTGGTTTAGGTAATTAATTTTCTCAGGTCATTATATATAGCTGTGATGTCTATATTTTCATCTCATATCATTACCTTTATTTGTCTATTTATTAATTCTTTTAGGTTATACACTTTAAAAAAAAAAAAATTCGTTAGTAATTTTCAGCTTATATATATATCATTGCATTTATTAGTCTGTTAATTCATTTTCTTAGGTAATCCTTTTTTTTATTTTTACTTTTTCGTTAGTAAGTCTTTTTTGGCTAAACAATTACTCTACTTAAGATGCAAGAGCACAAGTCACTTTTTACAGTAGTAGTAGTAGTAGTAGTAGTAGTAGTAATAGTAGTAGTAGTAGTAGTAGTAGTAATAGTAGTAGTAGTATGGCCTGTAGCATCTTGGAATGTGAGAGTAATAAATAGCTTCAAGAAACATATATTTTCCGTCCTTTTACAACACATCTCACTCACTCAGCTCATTCATCAATATATTCACCAACATTTTCTCCATTCGAATACATTAACATCCAACTAAAAATCACATCTTTAGTCGTACAGTGGCAAACTTTAATGACATTTGGTAGTGGTATAAGGCGAGGGGAGGGGGGGAGGGGAGAGGGTGTGTGTGTGACGGTTGGTTGAGAGTCCTTTAGACACCATTAACTACACCATCAATACCTTCATTATACAAAAAGGACACGTCAGTACGGATACCCTTGATGTAGGAGACTAAAACGAAGTGAACCAACAGGAAACCTTAAGCTTTTTACACCTTCCTTCGGTCCTTCCACCCAACGCCAACGCCAACGCCAACGCATGTGCGGCGCCACCACCATCACCCTCGAAGTGCCAATAGCAAAGTGGCGATTTAAGGGGGAAAGCGTGTGATTCGCGGTTCTTTATCTTCGCCAACATGCAACCTCGCGGACAACGATGCCATAAAGTTGCGGCAATTTACGGCGTCGAGTTCCCGCGAAGTGGCGCCGCGATAACCCTGCGGGACATTCTTGGGCGTCGTTACACAGGGTCTTGCATCGTTCAAACTCTCCTTAGATGCCCGGCCGTTACTGCGTTGTGAGAGGAGAGTGAAAGGGGAGGTGAAGGGGATAGTGAAAAGGAAGAAGAAGAAGAAGAAGAAGAAGAAGAAGAAGAAGAAGAAGAAGAAGAAAAAAAAAAAAAAGAAGAAAAAGAAGAAGAAGAAGAAGAGAAAGAAGAAGAAAAAGAAAGAAGAAGAAGGAAAAGAAGGCTCAGGAGAATGTTGATGTATGGCAGGGTGGAGAGGTAAGGACGAAACGAGACTAATAAAAGAAAGAGAGAGAGAGAGAGAGAGAGAGAGAGCGAGAGAGAGAGAGAGAGAGAGAGAGAGAGAGAGAGAGAGAGAGAGAGAGAGAGAGAGAGAGAGAGAGAGGTGGGGGGGACACATACAAGACGATGCTTCTCTAACTGGCTACGTGACTATAACTGATGGGACACTATTGTATATATTGCTTTTGTTTGGACATGATATAGAAGAGGACATACTAAAAAAAAAAAGAAAGAAATAGAAAAACGATGTATGTGTGTGATCTAAGAAAATACAGGATATAAGAAATACAGACAAGCAAAAGAAAGGGAAAATAATATACGTAATTAATTTCACTAAAAAAAAAAAGACTTAACCTAACCTAACCTAATCTAACCTAACCAAGCTACTACTGTTACTACTACTATTACTATTACTATACGCTGATTACATACTATTATTTTTATTAATTTTTTTATTATAGCACTATTAGGTCTGCATTTCAGGGAGTGTAATGGTGTTTGTGACTTACTTAAAATAACAACTACAAACCACATCATAGTTTCTCTAAACGATGGTCACCTTAACCTATGCACTCACTCCGCCAACACACCACTCAACTTTCGAAAAAAAAAGAAAAAAGAAAAAAAAGAAAACTGCCTTCACTGTTACCAAATCATTTCTATCGGCCATTCTAACTTTCCTTCCTCCCGCCACACTCTCGTACACTGCTACCAATTTAGTGACCTGAAAGTGATCTCCCTGGGCACTTGACACTCCACTCTTCACACTGCCATGTTAGAAAAGGGGGAAGAGGAGATTATTAAAGGCTGTTCGTCTAATCCTCTATCTCTCTCTCTCTCTCTCTCTCTCTCTCTCTCTCTCTCTCTCTCTCTCTCTCTCTCTCTCTCTCTCTCTCTCTCTCTCTCTCTCTCTCTCTCTCTCTCTCTCTTTTATTTCCTCCGTTTTGCCTTTCACTCTCCCCTCCTCTCTCTTCATCTCTACCCATCGTTCCTCTCGCTTCCCCTCGCTTTCTCTGCATATACCCCTTGTCAATTGTATGTTCTTGAAATAGCCACTCTCGACTTGAGTAGTAGTGATAGTAGTAGTAGGAGGAGTAGTAGTAGTAGTAGTAGTAGTAGTAGTAGTAGTAGTAGTAGTAGTAGTAGTAGTAGTAGTGGTGGTAGTAGTAGTTGTAGTGGTGGTGGTAGTAGTAGTAGTAGTAGTAGTAGTAGTAGTAGTAGTAGTAGTAGTAGTAGTAGTAGTAGTAGTAGTAGTAGTGGTAGTAGTAGTAGTAGTAGTAGTAGTAGTAGTAGTAGTAGTAGTAGTAGTAGTAGTAGTAGTAGTAGTAGTAGTAGTAGGAGTAGTAGTAGTAGTAGTAGTGGTGGTGGTAGTAGTAGTAGTAGTAGTAGAGACGGGAGCGTCTAACTGGCTAACGTCACTGCCAATCAGAGCAAGAGGCTTCAACCTCAACAAACAAGAATTTGTCGACGCCGTTGCTCTGAGGTATGGCTGGCCAGTTGAAGGACTCCCCAACATCTGTGCATGTGGTTCCCCCAACAACATCGACCACACCATGACCTGCAAGAAGGGGGGATTCGTGTGCATCAGGCACGACGAGGTGAGGGACCTGACAGCCAACATGCTCAGGGAGGTGTGCCATGACGTCGCCACCGAGCCGACTCTTCTGCCACTTGGAGGAGAAAACCTGCGGTTGAGGTCGGCAAACATCTCCGATGAAGCTCGAGTTGACGTCAGTGCTCGGGGTTTTTGGACGAGGGGGCAGAGAGCCTTCTTCGACGTCCGGATCTTCGACCCGATGGCAGCATGTCACCGCGAGCTCTCTCTGGAGGCTGCCCACCGTAGGAATGAGCAGGAGAAGACGAGAACCTATGGCGAAAGGATTCAACACGTCGACCACGGCACCTTCACGCCTCTGGTCTTCACCACGTCCGGCGGGATGGGCTCCAAGGCTAAGTGCTTCTACTCAAGACTAGCCGATTTGATGGCAGAAAAGAAGCACCAGCCAAGGAGCCATGTTGTCGCCTGGATGAGGTGCCGCCTCTCATTCTCCCTTCTCAGGTCTTCCCTCCTGTGTCTCCGGGGTACCAGGCACGCCACTCCCTCCACCACGGACATAAGTGACCTTGATTGCGAAGCCACAGTGGTAGAGAGTAGAATAGGGGTGGGTAGGTTAGGGGATTAAATAAGGATGTAAATATAGGGGTAGATGGATATGGTTAGGGGTTAGAATATTATGGTTGGATGCCACAGCCATTAGCGACCAGAGTTGGGGCTAATGACCTCCAATTTGTGGAGCCCATGCAAATAAAAAGGGTGGAGGTATCTTTAAATGTAGTTGTAGTAGTAGTAAAAAAAAAGAAAAGTAGTAGTAGCAGTAGTAGTAGTAGCAGTAGTAGTAATGATAATAATAGTAATAGTTATTGAAATGGCAAATTGTGGCATTATAGGTGTTATACGCAATATTTTCGTAAAAGAGAGAGAGAGAGAGAGAGAGAGAGAGAGAGAGAGAGAGAGAGAGAGAGAGAGAGAGAGAGAGAGAGAGAGAGAGAGAGAGAGAGAGAGAGAGAGAGATAATCTTTATTTGTCTTGGTTCACAAATTGTGTTGTATTGTATTGTGACTTGTATAGCTGTTAACACGAAACCGAAAAATTTATATGAAACGAAAGAACGAACCAGAAGCCCAAGAAATGGTCTCGATTTTATGGTTATGTCCGACGTAATGAGGTGGAAGTCTCTTAAAGTTGTTGTTTTTATTGTTGTTATTGTTAATGTTGTTGTTGTTGTTGGTGGTGGTGGCGGTGGTTTTGTTGTATTTTTCTTTCAATTGTGTGGTTTTTTTTTGCTGTTGCTATTATTATTAGTTTCAGTAGTAGTAGTAGTAGTAGTAGTAGTAGTAGTAGTAGTAGTAGTAACACCATCACCACCTCCACCACCACCACCAACAATAACATATTAATGGTGGTGGTGGTGGTGGTGTCCTAGTGTCTTAGAATACACATTTCCATCTGCCTCCTCGCGTGTGTCCTATAACTCAACTATAAAGAGCGGCTGGTCACCCATAGGATCACTTTCCCCTACAAATCTATGAACCCATATTCCTATAAATCTACATTTCGACCTATTATGTAAGACGATCATTTCCTTATACTTTAT
>JAXIVD010002389.1:15000-60986 GCA_036785275.1 Cancer borealis | reverse complement strand
GCGGCTTCAGATTCGACTAAGAACCCAGCGAAGGGAGGAAGATATTTTACAAATCTTCTCAAGTGGAGCAGAGCAGAAAAGTGGAAGATGTTGCTCACAGTTTTGTGGAAAAATACGAGATTCTGAAGCAAACAGGCGAAGGGAGCATCAGGAGGGTGATTTCTCTTCTCTCTTTTTTTTTTTCTCTCTCTCTCTCTCTCTCTCTCTCTCTCTCTCTCTCTCTCTCTCTCTCTCTCTCTCTCTCTCTCTCTCTCTCTCTCTCTCTCTCTCTCTCTCTCTTCTCTCTCTCTCTCTCTCTCTCTCTCTCTCTCTCTCTCTCTCTCTCTCTCTCTCTCTCTTCTCTCTCTCTCTCTCTCTCTCTCTTCTCTCTCTCTCTCTTCTCTTCTCTCTCTCTCTCTCTCTCTCTCTCTCTCTCTCTCTCTCTCTCTCTCTCTCTCTCTCTCTCTCTCTCTCTCTCTCTCTCTCTCTCTCTCTCTCTCTCTCTCTCTCTCTCTCTCTCTCTCTCTCTCTCTCTCTCTCTCTCTCTCTCTCTCTCTCTCTCTCTCTCTCTCTCTCTCTCTCTCTCTCTCTCAAGTTAAGAATGCAGACGCAACTGAGCCGTCATTTGTTTCCTTGGAGTGTCAATAACTATTTCGTTATTTACATTTATTGCCTTCATTCTTCCTTCCTTCTTTCCTCTACGTGATGTCAATGTCACCCTCACAGCAGTAAAGGGACATTACGCTGCAGCTTTTATGCTTTACCATAACTTCCAGGCATCATCTGCTGTCCTTAAATCCTCTCCGCTCCCAGAGGAACATCGCGGCTTCAGGCATCAGCTTAGCGTTCCCTCCTTCCTCCCGCAGGTAATGGCAGTCCGGCCTCCAGGGGGGTGATGGTGGACGTGACAGACAACGCCCTTGGAGACCCTCATCCCGGCAGCCTCACACACCGCCAGGAGAAGCTCGTAAGCCCTCCAACCCTCCAAGAACACACTCGTAGCAGGACTAGCTCGGTAAGACACCAAACCCGACCCTATCACCTTTCGCTTATTATGATGAGTCGTGTGTGTGTGTGTGTGTGTGAGTGTGTGTGTGTGTGTGTGTGTGTGTGTGTGTGTGTGTGTGTGTGTGTGTGTGTGTGTGTGTGTGTGTGTGTTTTAAGACGTGTCCTCGTTCGTCCCCAGGGTGGCGAGGCAGGCGGGGACGACAGCAGCGTGGACACTGTGTTGGCAGCGCTGGTCGACTACTCCAAAGATCCCAAATTGTGGCGCTTCGTACACAGTGTTGTTGGTAAGTGTGGTGAGAAGACCAAGTCGAGGCCACAAACTTTCTTTCCCGTTTGTGCCGAAGTTTGTAAAAGTGTTTTCTTCCTTAGCAGTGCAAGGTGTGCGTGTGTGTGTGTGTGTGAGGTAGGTAGTCGTTGCCTTGCTATGTGATCCTCAAACATACTCACACACTCGCACAGACTAAATATACATGGTGCGAGTGGGTTTAGTGTGTTATGGCAGCGAATAATAGACAGATGCATTGGTGGTGAAAGGTGGAAGAGATGGGAAAATTGGATTAAGTCACAGTGGAAGGTCAGGAAATCACTGGCAATGGGAAGGGAATGGAAGGGTATTGGCTGATGGAAGTCAAGCATTGTTAGCTATTTAAGGGTCGTGTTGCCTTTTGCATTAAGAAACAACGAGAATACTGCACTGAGGGAACACTGCAACAATACAATAACCAGGTGACCTTAAAACAATTGTACCAGCACACAGCAGCCATTAAAACCTGACCTTGACGAGAACTAAAAACATGTATTGAAATCTAGATACTGAAATCGTGTAGAACGTTCTGTAATGAATTCCTGAACAGCCAATAACCACTAAAAAAACATTAGATACAAAGGCACACCCATTTAATAGCCTCTCGTAAGCCAAGGGAGGGTGACCTTGGATGAAGGAAGGCATCAGGGATTCGAAAATAGTGGCGAGGCTTTGAAATTAATGCTCGAAATACTCACTCTTGAGTTATAAGCAAAATCTTGTCTATTAACCTCCCAACATAACTTACAATATCATGCACAATACTATAACATGCTAGTTAATAATGTGGAATGTTAGTTGTATAAACGATATATTCTAGTCCACAGTATGGTAATGTGAGAGTAATGACAGTGGATACAGAGTCATGGTAAACAGACCACCAGTTCGCTCATTAAAGGTTTAGTGCTGCTCATAAGCTGCTCGGCTGCGGCGGCGAATGGCTGTGTAGCTCATATTCAGCATTTTTCACGAGCTTATCTGCAGCCTGTGAGTGTATTAAAGTTGTGTATTCCCAGTGGTGGACCGGCCGTGAAGTGTCGCTGCATCTGCCACCGGCTGTTTGGTGGGAATATTTAGTATGATAGACGTGTGAGTTGTCTGATTTCTTAGTAATCAATGAAGCTTGCGAACTGTTATTTTTCTTCCCTTACAATAATTCTCAGTGCTTTTTTTCCCCTTTATATATGTCAAGGCGAAAATTTAACGAAGTATTATTTTTCTTGCCGTACAATTTTCAGCACTTATTTCCTCATTTTGTCTGTCAAGGCGAAAATTTAACGAAGTATTATTTTTCTTGCCGTTCAATTTTCAGCACTTTTTTTTCCCCCATTCTGTCTGTCAAGGAGAAAATTTACCGAAGTATTATTAGACATCAATAAACTACATTGTTGATCACATACTTACCTTGCCACAATAAACAATCAAATTACTGGTTATCCGCTCTCTGATTGACGTCATATCATACATAATTTTCACTTCAATGATTAGTAAACACATTAGGTATACTGGTAATCAAAGAACACATATATAGATAGACTGGTTAAAGATGTTGATAACTGGTATCACTGTATCGCTTGTGAGGTTCGAACATGACCACCGAGTCTTGCGTGCCCGTGTCCTCCCCACTCGGTCTGTTCTCAACCACTCTACAGACGCCTTTCTTTGTGCTCTTAGCTGGTGATACATATTCGAAGGTGACTATGAAAACAAAATCAGTAAGGTAGAGTAAGAAGTCTTCCATGGAATCAATATAGTTTTTCACGTGGTGTTAGTGGAAGAAATTAAGCAGGAGTCAAATATTTCAAGGTATTTCATTATTTGTATAATGAGATCAAAATGGCCTCGCCCAGGATGGGAAAAGTAACATAATTGTGGATCCAAAATCAATGATAAGAAATTTATGCTAGTTCCTTTGCCTCGTTTTACACTTCATCTACACCACAAAGACAATATTATTAGTATAACTCATGCTATTGCTATTTTTGGTAGGGAGAGTGTTGAGGGAAATATCAGAAACATTTATAACAGAAATGCCATAGAAAAAACTGGGTTAATATGGAGATAACATTAGCGTGTTCTCCCGAGGTTAATACTTACATGTTAGATAGATTTAAGGTTGCAGAATGCCATGCAATATATATCAACTAACGGAAACTTGTTAAAGAAAAAAAAACGTGCTTCAGAATTAGTAGGCTAACCTCATCTCCATATTATCCAAAAAGTGTTAAAATATTCTGAAATGCACAAAAAAAATTATATCACTATGAATTAGGACCAAAAACTAATAATGTTACTCCAAATAAATATGAAGGTTGGATCTTATGGAAATTATAATTATCATCTCCATAACACCATAAGCTTAGATTTTGATAACTTTCCAATATTACAGATGAGCTTGACTACAGCTTGAGAGCGAGTCACCCTCAAACTTCAACCACGCCCCGCCGCCCACGCCCAGCCCTGCACCTCTCACGCCCTCACACCCACTGGGGGAGGACGGCTGCTGGTGGGTGATGATTACTGTTCCTTTGGGGGAGTGTGTTGTTTCTCTATATAGTCATTATTTTTGTTTTCATGATGTATGGTGTGTCATTAACTAATGTTTATTTGTGGATTTATTAAGCAGGATTTATAATTATTTTCTATAATTGCTTATTAGTCATTGATAACAGACGTTTTTTTTTTTATTTCATTTCTTTGACAAAAAAAATGTATATAATTGATGAATGGAATGAAAGAACAACATTGTTAGAGAAATAGTATGTTTTTTTTCTTTCTCCGTTTTGTTAATCAGACTTGGGACAGATTAGTGTTTGAATAATGTATTTACTAGACCACAATATCAACTTAATTAAATAAACTCATTTGGAGAAACATATAAAGTTTTTTTTCTGTTGGAGGAACATAAAGATTAATTTGAAGATGCATAAATAAAACAATTAATTTTGAGAAGCAGACGTCTCAGGAATAACAAAATAAGTCATTGAATCTCATGTAGAGTATGTTATTAAATTTCTATGGGTACTTATAGGGATAGACTGGGAATAAAAATAAGGCCATGAATAATCTCTCCAGTTGCGTCTTACATATAGTGAATGAAAATACAAACAGACTGACCAACATATCAAGTCACTCAAATATTTAAGTCCTGCTTCAATATCTTGATTTGCTGTCACTTCAGGTTATGTTGTGGAATGTTAAGTTAAAACACAACAGTTAATTAATGCATGGATTAATTTAGACTTGTAAAATATTTTGATAACTATTTCAGTATAATGTTGCCACTTGGTGCTGGCTGGTTATATTTTTTTCTTCTCTCTCTCTTTCTCTCACTTTCTTTCTCTGAATTATATGTAGGAGGGAGAATGAAGTTTGTCGTTCCTCCATTGTGTGTCAGCGTAATGTGTGGCCAGATTTAATATAATAAATATGAGTATAAAGCTTATATGTTTCCTTCAGGTGGAAAGCCTGACACCGGACAGAGTGACACTCACACTCACACCTGGAATACTGAGAGTGAAAGTTACTTGAACCGAAATGATCCCGGTGAAAGAACCACTACAACCACTACTACAACCACCACTACCACACCTCTGCTGCCCTGGCTACAACAACCACCAGAACAACCCTTCATAGCTGGACACACAACACTCGACTACAACGTGTCTTCAGATGGGTCTTCACCAAGGGGATCCGACCGAGTCAACTTTGTAAAGAGTCAACCTTCATCTTCCACACATTTCTTCTTCCACAAAGTGTTTCTCGACAAGACCTTTGACAACCGTACAAGACAGTCGTACCGCCGCCCCGTGCTGGCTTTGACGGCACGTGACATAAGTGCAGCCAAGTCCTCAACAGATGAGAAAGGAAGCTTACCTGATGCTGTAAACCGCACAACACATCAGGCAGATCACAGCAATCACGCAAAGGAATTCAAAGACAAGTTTGACTCGGTTTCAACAGCATCAAAACACGCTGGTGAATCAAGTCAAGACGAGGAACCCTTGCTAGATGGTGACAAGAAGCACAGTGGTGATAGTGATGATAATGACTCACAGAACGTGTTGCCAGACTCACACCACCACCACCACCACCATCACCACAGGCACAGGCTACACACATTCAAGGTAAGCTGGACAACTACTGTGTATACGTGCAAGAGAAGAATGAAAATAAAAGTAAGGGGTTAAATTTAAGGCAAGATTTGTATGTATCATATACTGTACTCGTTTACAATTGCACTCTGCATCAGAATACTTTTTTTAATTTTTTTTTTTTGTGGCCTTGCCTACATCCCTCCCTTGCATAGTGCTTTGTTATATTCCAGGATGTATGATTTTTTTTTTTTTTTTACATTAAAAGGGTACCGGCTAAGGGAAAATAAATTAAGTATAAAAAAAATCTCGCTTGTCGCCAGACCCTGTAAAGAAGACAGTAGGAAAAATATAGACATAGGGGACAGTTCAATTTAGTATGAGAGGTGTCTTGACACTCCTCTTTTGAAAGAGTTTAAGTCATAGGCAGGTGGAAAAACAGACCAAGGAAGAGTTTCCGAGTTTACCAGTGTAAGGGATGAAAGAGTGAAGATACTGGTTAACTCTTGCATTAGGTAGATGGACAGAATAAGGATGAGAAGAAGTAGAAAGTCTTGTGCAGCGAGGCCGCGGGAGGGGGGAGGCATGCAGTTAGCAAGTTCAGAAGAATAGTCAGCATGAAAATAGTGGTAGAAGATAGATAAAGATGCAACATTGCGGCGGTGACTTAAAGAGTCAAGACAGTCAGTTAGAGGAGAGTTGATAAGGCGAAAAGCCTGTTTAAAAGAGCTGTATGAGTTGAGCCCCCCCAGACATGAGCCATACTCCATACATGGGCGGATAAGGCCCCTGTACAGAGCAAGCAGCTGAGAGGGAGAGAAAAATGGACGCAGATACCATAGGACACCTAACTTCTTGGAAGCTGATTTAGCAAGAGTAGAGATATGAAATTGCCAGTTTAGATTTTTAGTAAAGGATTGACCGAAGTGTGTTTAATGTGGAGGAGAGGGGAAGTTGAGTGTCATTGAAGAAGAAGGGATAGTTATCTGGAAGGTTATGTCGAGTAGATAGTTGTAGAAATAGAGTTTTTGAGGCATTGAACAAAACAAGGTTTGCTCTGCCCCAATCAGAAACTAGTGTGGAAAATGTAATTCAACACCTCAAAATTATAGTAGTATCAAACTTTATTATAACTTAAGAATATACTCTTTATAGTATACATATGCAAGATTATTTTATGTTAACCTAATACTATTTTTTCAGAGTCAGCTCCAGTATCTTCAGCGGTGGGAGGAGAGGTTGTGGCGGCGCGTCCACCTGCAGCCCCGTCCCCTTGGAGCAGCCTTGAGCCCGTAGCACCTGCCGGCCCCTCCCGTGCCTCACCTCACCCCCAGCGGTCAGGTTCATGCACACTTATCACACTCGGCCTAGTGTTCATTGGGTCTAACTTTGCCTGATTAGGACTTGTAACACACTAACTCAACACTAACTTATTTCACTGTGCCAGTTTTATAAGTAGAATTTTGTACTGTACTAACTAACTAATTAACAAAATAACAATCATCCTTATATACATTTATCATAAGCTGTGCATTGGGGAAACCTTTTCTAGTGAAGATTTTGAGGTTGAAAAATGGATAAAAGTTAAATTTTTTCAGAGTCTATAATTTAACAGGAACAGGTATAATAATAAGAATATGTAATGCAGTGATCTCTTGTCAAATGGTATCGTATATTGTGTTCAATAAAATTGACTCTTATGCCGTAGTGAGAGATGTACAAACACTCTTAGATCATAGACACTTTAATTTACTTGAAGCACTGTGAAGAATGATCAGACGTATGATTGTAGATGTGAACTTCCCCATCTCCTTTGTATTAGTTTCTGTGTCTGTGATTGTTTGAGACCAGGAGAGAGGGAGGGAAAGGGATCTAAATCACCAATAATTTGGGGAGGTGGTGGCCTAGTGGCTAGCGGTCAGGCATACCAACTCAGAGTCCCGAGTTCGAGCCCCGGCGCGTGCTGGCCACTTTTCTTTGGTAATACCGCCGAATGGCCAAAGATCACCCACATGCTGCCATAACACTATACTCAACGGGACTGCAAAGCTATATGCACGAGGATCTTACGCTGGCAGCATGAGCCTCTCAATAAGAACATAAGAAAATAAGGAAGCTACAAAAGGCCCGAAGGCCTGCACTAGGTAGTTCCTATTAATCTAACCCGCGCTACTAATGGACGGAGGCTGACCATCTAAGGCCTTCATTAAGCCTACCGGCGCTATGGGTAAAATTATTAAAAAAAATAATGTGTCAGCCGATGGAATTCACATCTGTGGTTGTAATTAGATAATAATACTGGACGGGAAGCTAAGATGGAAATAATAAGCTGTATATCTACTAGATTTGATCACTTTTTTTTTACATTATCAGAAAATAAATAGTTATTTTTTGAGCTCCATATTTTTTGTTAGTATTTTTTCATCATGTAATATAGGAAAAAAAAATTTTTTTTGAGAGAGTACGTAATATCAACTACTATCAGACCAAGATGAATCCATATACTATTAGACAAGGGACCACTGTAATGCCATTCTGCAGTACATACCTAGTTGTTACGGTGCCTCACAAAGGTAGTGTCTTTGCTACCCACACACACACACACACACACACACACACACACACACACACACACACACACACACACACACACACACACACTCACACTCACACTCACACACACACACACACACACACACACACACACACACACACACACACACACACACACACACACACACACACACACACACACGCACTCGCACTCGCACTCGCACCCACACCCACACCCACACCCACACCCACACCCACACCCACACCCACACTCACACTCACACTCACACCCACACCCACACTCACACTCACACTCACACCCACACTCACACCAGCCTTCATTATGCATATCTTGACTCCAACACACCTCATCCCAACCTAACCTAACCTAACCACTTGGCAGGTCTTGTTAGGTGTCTGTACTTGGGTATAATCTTCCTTAGTGGGTTGTGTGGAAGGTTGTGTTGGTGTTGTTTGCTTGCTTACCCTCGTACTCAAGGTCTCAAGGAGCAATAATAACACTCCTTTAGGTCGGGAGCAGACGAGCGACTCCGTGGCGCCACAGCGTGGTGTCAGTGTGTGGCGGGGAATGTGGCTTCCCATTGGTTTGCATTGTTTAGAGGCGAAGCCGCGCACACGACCATCTGTGGCGTTGGACCGCGGTAGGCTGTCGCTCATCCCCGCCATAGCGTGGCGTGGCTTTGTGGAGGACCTGCACACACCAGCACATGTAGCTGAGCCGGGGGTACACGTGGCTTCATTCACACCTGACACACTGCCCCACACTCACATACCAACGTTGGGGAAGCAACAAGTTACATTTTTCTCTTCGTCACACTGACCATGTCTACACTAGATCTAGATTGCTTTATTATTGAAATTGAACACCGACCAGCGATATGGGACGTACAGTACACTGCAATGACGACAGTAATAAGATATCAAAAGCCAAGGCATGGGAGGAGACGTTTGGACCAAGTAAGCTAAGGAGATCATTTAAACTTTCTTGAGACATCCTGAAGTAGTTGAAGAATTTTGCACTGTCTGTCTGCTCTCAAATCAGCCATTATGGTGTAAAATTGTCCATGAGTCAGCCTCCATGAAGTTAATGGTGTATTCATATTGCTCTCTGCCTTTCACGACGACGGCGGCGCCGGAGAAACAGTAATGCAACTGCTTCGTGCTCAGAGTCCATGCTGATGCTGGGACTGAGGCCGCTCGGGGTTTGCGCAGCGGCGTTCTGTCCATACACACAGGCGACTCTGGGGATGGCTCAGTCAAAACACAGACATTTAAACACGCCACAGCTTGGCAGACAGAATCGCTCGTCTGGTCCCGGCCTTAAAGGTTTTTCACTTTGATCCATTTGTAACTTACAATTTAACATTAACGTCACGATCTGCTGTTTTATGTTTCTATTCAGAGACGAAGATTATTTCATGATATGAGGTTTACAAGAAGTTGAGACATTATTTACCAGTGAAGATTTTCATTCCCAAGGTAGCTGAGAGGCAGATAAGAATTGTCTTGCATCAGTTTCAGGAAATAGATTACTTCTATTAATTATTTAGTTTCTTAGTTGGACAAGATTTTATATTACGTGAAAATGGATCATCACTGATTTAAAAAAAAAAAAGCTGGTTTCCAAGATTTACTTTAAAGTTAATACAATTGTTGAATTTATTTGAAAGACCAATATTTTATGATGTTTAAGTATTGGTGTGTATACAAATATAGATAAAAACCAGTATGTGAAAGTAGTAGTAATGGTAACAACCAGACATGTGCAAGTAATACGTGGACATTGGATAAACATTATAGATGTGTGATGCAGGCAGTCGACTCGAGATGATTGAGATGTGTGCGACGGTGTGAACGGAATAGATGGTGAGAGTATTGAAGATGTTAATGAAAGCTTTCTATTATCTTGTAAGGTTGAAGGAATAAACTGTGGAGTGATGGTGGCGATGGTGGTGGTGGCTGGGGGGGAAACACATCACTGTAAGATGGTTAAGTCACCTAGAGAGAATTAGAAAGATTCAGAAGACAAGAAGAAGAGTTCTATATTGAAGTATGTTAGATGCTGTGAGTGCTGGAGGAAGGTTACATATAGAGTAACAAGGTAGTGGTAGAAAATGTAACAAAGTGAAAGGAGATGAGTAATAAGACTTGTATTTACCAAGATGAAGTGTGTAGAGTAAACGTGTCGATACACATCATGGCAATCTCAGAATAGAATCAGAACCAGAATAGATAAATAGTTTTTAGTCAGTTATTCAAACCCTTGTGTAAAACTATCTAATTTCTAGTAATTTATATCAACCTTTTCTGCAATATTTCATCCACCCGAGGAATCATTATGAGCATTGAGAGTGAGATGAAGTCGAGGGAGTTTCTAAGATGAGACGACAAAGTGTAACGTAACCTCACAGACTACCTCACCATCTTGTAGCTTCATCTCCACGTCAGTATTAACTCCTCGTCCTTGGCGCCTTACTACTACGTCTAGAGCCTTTCATATCAAACTTGGAGTATAACAATATGGTATGTGATAAGATAACATGATTGTGTGAGGGATTTTATTAACTGATGACCCGTAAATACATACTGACTTTATTAATGGCGTCTGGATTCATCACAAGAAAGAGAGTGAGTTAAGGTGTATAATAATAGTTTTGTGATGACTATATTCGCCTCATGGAAGCCTTGATCTAACAGTAACTTAGTGAAGAGGGAATTTGTATTGTCATTCATATTAAATTAACTTTCGTGTTTGTATATTATTTTTTGGGTGATGTATCGGCTTTGTGGTTCCGAGAAGTGTTTGTGTCGGGTCCATCGTGTAAGGTGTGCAGGTCAGGTCAGGTCAGGTCAGGTCAGGTCAGCAGGGAATGTTGTGTTGTTGCCTCGCGCTGAAGAAACCTCGGATAGAATTGATTTTCTTGTCATGGTTTTCTTGATTTACTTCTGGACGGCGCAGGATATGTCACGTTAAAATTAGTATTCTGTCAGTTGATGGATGATAATTTACTGTAGTATGTTATGTTACAGTATTTTTTTTTATAGCTTAGAATGAAATAACAGTTGGGTAATAGGTTGTATGCTGAAGGATCTGTTTGAAAAAGCCTTACATCATTTGAAAGTTTACTGATGTCATTTGAAAAATAGTTCACTTTTTCTTCTTAAAAATTATACCCAAGCGTAAAACTATTCAATAATTAACAGTTCCATTAAAAAAAAAAGTTTACCTTGTACATACTTACATGCACATAACTAACTGGTCATTACTACTTACTGTTAAAAAGTAGTAATAAGAGGCACCAGATTTCAGATTTTTTATTTAATGATCTCAGATTTTGGAAATCTTTTATAAAACTAGTGATAAAGTTATGAGAGTCTGCATTTGATAGGATCATCTTATATTTTTTTTATGTGATAAGAACCTCACTCACTATCAGGACACAACCATATCGCGTGTATGAAGGATTTCTGAAAGTGTCACACGGGCGAGAAAAATAATATAAACTTTCGGTGATGAACTACAACTCCCGTGTGTTGTATTGTGCACATTGATATAGTTTGTAGCGATCTGTTAGTTAGTCCTTTATGTGGATAGAAATGTTGGAAAGTTATAGTTAAGTTATAGAAAAGTTGTTATTGCTGTGAAGATGTAATGATATATTTTAGCGGTGACAGTGACAGTAACAGTAACGGTGACAGTAACAGTGATAGTGATAGTGACAGTGATGGTGACAGTGATGGTGACAGTGACAGTGCTTGATCCGAAGCTCTTTTTACTTGGTATGGTGTGAGGTGAGCTGGTTGCCCCAAGGCTGGCGTTCACATGGGCCGGCAGCTCACCAGGATGAGTTTTAGCGGAGGGAAGGGAAGGAAGACTCCCGTTACATCATCTGATCAATGTTATATATATATATATATATATATATATATATATATATATATATATATATATATATATATATATATATATGTATATGTGTGTGTGTGTGTATATATATATATATATATATATATATATATATATATATATATATATATATATATATATATATATATATATATATATAAAAAAAATATATATATATATATATATATATATATATATATATATATATATATATATATATATATATATATATATGTATATGTGTGTGTGTGTGTGTGTATATATATATATATATATATATATATATATATATATATATATATATATATATATATATATATATATATATATATATATATATATATATATATATATATATATATATATATATATATATATATATATATATATATATATATATATATATATATATATATATATATATATATATATATATATATATATATATATATATATATATATATATATATATATATATATATATATATATATATATATATATATATATATATATATATATATATATATATATATATATATATATATATATATATGTGTGTGTGTGTGTGGAGAATAGAAGCGTCGTGATTATGTTTAAACTTGAAAACCAAACTCCATTGCATCATAAAACATGGTAGTAGATTTAATTGGAATGAAACTATTATGTTGGTGGAAATTAATTGCCTTCCAAAAACATTGATGATTTACAAATATACAGAAAGAAATAGTTTGTGGGGCGGATGTACAGAAAGAAACAGACACACTGATATAGACAGACAGATGAAACAGACACAAAGAGACTGACAGACTTTCAAAACACGAACACAGATAGACAGACAGACAAACAGACAAATTATGAATTGTGATCTCAGTTAGTGCCAAGAACACACACACACACACACACACACACACACACACACACACACACACACACACACACACACACACACACACACACACACACAACACACACACACACACACACAACACACACACACACAACACACACACACACACACACACACACACACACACACACACACACACACACATACACAGCAGCAATTATCAGGCTGGTATATATATTTATTTATTAATTTTTGTTATTGAAGAATTGAAGAAGAAAAAAACTATACAGCCAAGATTAATTAAGAAATGAAGACAAGAAAAAGTTGCGATAAAAATATGAAAGAAAAAACTAAATTATCAAAAATTCTGTTCATTGTTTTTTTATAGAAAATTTCAATCCTGCTTCTTAATAAACATATCCTCTATTATTTCTGTATCGATAACTTTGAACCAACATCTTTAGTCAATTTGCATCATGTGATCGATCATTCTAGGATAACCTGATGTTCTGTTCTGGACTTGGAATCACTAGCTATGAATCATCCTCTCTATGTTAACCTTTCATTGTCAAACTGATTCCTGATTCCTGATTCCTACACCTTCCACCACAGTTTTAGATATTCCTTCCTTTCTCTTCTTCCTCTTGTGGTAAATGTGTGACTGACTGCCAAAGGAATCATACACTTAGGAAATATTGTTTTATAGTGGTAGTAGATGAACAATTAATACCAAGGTTTGTATAGCATTTGTACTTATTATATTAGATGAGAATGTAAACTATTTTCATAAAAGGGTGTGAAGTTTATTTTAATGTAAAAGTATATAATGTTACTAATATATTATACGTACATGTTAAAAACCTAATAATAATAATAATAATAGATTTGTAGTAGAATGTAGTTTTAAAAAGATATTACACTATTAGTACATACTGTTGTTTATTATCTATCCTTAACTAACCTTTGTAATAATGGAATGCATGAGGTTATCACAATCTTTTCTGGGTTCTCTCTTTTTTAATGTTGTATCTTATAAAATTAAGTAGAACAGTCCTGGCCTACTAATCTCTAACCTATGGGAGTGTAGTCAACAATTATGAGCATTTCTCAGTTTTCATTTTATATTTTCATGACTACTAAACACACGATAGTAACATCAGAGTTTAAATATATCCTGTTCTGTCTCCTGTTCTGTCTCCATGATCAAAATGTCCTTAAATATGTATATTCAATAGTATGGTTAATAAGCAAGTATGTTTGGAAGGGAAGTCTGGGTTTGCTATGATGTGCTCACACTTTATAGTCTAATATGGTTGTCATTCATTAAAGTACATGTATGTTTTGCTCATATTAATATCCAGTGTTCTGGCCTTTTCCAAGTGTCACTATGTCTCAAATACTGTGGAATGGAGATTTCTTTTTGTAACATGTGCTCACACAGGTCCAAATTGCCGATTAATGACACACAGCCATCTTCAAGAAGGTAAAAGTAAAGTGTGTTCACACGCTATAAGCTGCGGCCGTTCATCTCTCATCACATCGGCCTTTGAGTCTGTGGTGGAAAGTAATCTGTTACTGCAGAACACCGGGCCACTGTGTCATCTGACTTTCCAGTTAACTTCCCCAGGTACCTATTTATCCACCAACCCATTTGGGAGGATGCACAGCTAGGTGAACTGTGTGTCAACTGTTTTAATCCTGGATCAAACTCGGGCCAGTGTTAACCACTGCACCACTGAGCCACATGAAGCAACACAAAAAATATCAACGTTGTATGGCTTAGAGACTATAGGGCTAACAAAAAGACAGGAGGCAGAGATTGAAGTAACATAGCAGTTAAAGATGTTGCATTATGTAGATACACACTGGTTTGTTTTTATGATAGGAAGTTGTATATACAGTGTATATATATATATATATATATATATATATATATATATATATATATATATATATATATATATATATATATATATATATATATATATATATATATATATCAGTTAATTGTAGTTTTTCTTTTCTTTTTTTACTGTTAATATTTGCAGTCTTTATTTGGTGATCAGATTCCTTTTGTTCCTCTGGGAATGAGAGCTGCACTAACTTTGCCAGCTGCTAGTCATCTCCAAAGTGGTTGAACGGAAGCGGCTGTGTGTTGGAACAGGTCTCCATGTTGACTTGTGAGGGAAGGAAAGGTAAGAAGGGAGGAGCCTCTTAGGGTAGCCTGTGTGAATGTAAATGGAATGTTTGAGGTGAGGAAAAGAAAGACTCTAGACACATTTAAAAAGGAAAGTGTAGATGTGGCAAGTATAAGAAAGTACACTTGAAAAGATGTAGAGCAATGGAGTGTGGAAGATGAGGTGAATGGGAAGTATGGACAGGTAATGAGGGAGGGATTGTGTTGTTAGGATTGGATAAACTACTTCCTCTATTGTTCCCATATTCACTTTGGTCCCTTATTCATTTGTCCAGATTCTCGGTGGTAGTGAGGTCGTGTAGCCGCTGGGGGAGTATACAGCACCAACAGGAGGACATGAAATAGCAAGCATTTACGATGTAATTAGAAGTGGGAAATGTTTTAAAAGTGGTGTAGATAAATCTTACTTATACTGGAATTATAACAACTTTTCTTCAATTTCCAGGTTCCTCCCCATCCCTCCAAGCAACTTATATGTGAGATGCATCCAATAGTCTTGAATCCTTCCATGTTTCAGCGTTTTCAAGTATGTTATTTATGCCGAGTGTTTCTTCAGTTAAGTAAGTAAGTAATAATTTTGTGTTCAAGATTTAAAGTATCAAAAGTTTCACTATTTCATTATTAATTTTTTCTCTATTGTATCATTATTATTATCAAAGGGAACGTAAAGTAAATAGCCAGTTCAAACTTTGCTAACAGGTTTTATAAAAAATATATCTATAATATATTTCACAAACAATAATAATTTTACACTAGTTACCAAAATATATATATAGAATTTTTAGCCTCTAACCACATTCAAGTTATATATTATCACAACTATATATTATGATTTACAGTTTCTTTAAGGAAGTGTAGAATCTTTTGATAGACGTCGGCATTTCTGAAATTAAACAAAAAAGTTCCTTAGACATCTTTGAATTAAAACTATCTATATGGTCAGTTATGAAACATTCCAATCCACTTTCTAAAATAACATTCTCTACCGTTTATTTATTTTTTTAATATAGACACGTTTTCTGTGTGTATAGGGAGGGAAATTATGGTAGAATTAAAGATACTTCATTATATCACCCAATTCTACTTTCTAAAATAGTGAACTGGGGAAGAAGATAGAAGTTAATGTATTATAATTTAGTGATGAGAATAAGGGAGTAGAATGTATTATAATTCAGTGATGAGATAAAGTAGACAGAGATGATTTAGACAGGTTGAGAGGATTGTGGAAAGTGATTAAGATGAAAATTGTAGATCTTAAAGTTTATTGGTAGAATATTTAAAAGTAGATCCAAGAAAACTTTGAAGTAAATAGTCTTGAGTATGTTATTGAAAAATGTTTAATGAGAGAGAGAGAGAGAGAGAGAGAGAGAGAGAGAGAGAGAGAGAGAGAGAGAGAGAGAGAGAGAGAGAGAGAGAGAGAGAGAGAGAGAGAGAGAGAGAGAGAGAGAGAGAGAAAGAGAGAGAAAAGAGAGAGAGAAAAGAGAGAGAGAAAAGAGAGAAGAGAGAGAGAGAGAGAGAGAGACTGTGGTGAGTCTTGACTGTGGTTCGTAAACATCCTGTGGGAGACATTCTGTGGGCTGAGAGAGAGAATGAGTGCATGTGTGCGTGTATGTACGTTTGTCTGTGTCTCACCTGTCCACTGGTTTACAGATGTCACGATGCGTTGTCTGCACTTGACAGAACTCACCCACTCCAGGATCTACAACAACAACAACAACAACAACAACAACGTGTTAAACTCAGTAAGGAATGACAAGCAGGGGACTGATGCAAATGTGATTGTCTTACACAGTCTTTTACACTCACTCACTCACTTTCACACGCACACACACACTCTCTCTCACTCTCTCTCTCTCTCTCAGCCCACAGACCCACAGACCCACAGGATGTCCCCCACAGGATGTATACGAACCACAGCCAAGACTCACCACAGCCTTTCACTTTGGATCTCTCTCTTTCATCTCTCTTTGTCTAGTCTCTACAATTTACTAACTTATTGCAGTGTAACTTACATAAAATACTTTTACATCAACTACTGTTCTCAAATATATTCACACAACAAAAAAAACATTGTTAAAATCTCTTGAATATGTACAAGACTAAAATTTCTAATAAAAAACAACCTGAGTTTTGTGAAATAATTGTAAAATTCTTCCCTAAAATATCTCTAATAAAAACATAACCTGACTTCTTGTGTTTTAAAATTTTTCAAAATCTCCTAATAATAAAAACATAACCTGACTACTAATAATAATAGAGATATTTTGTGTTTTGAAAAATAATTGTTAAAATATAATAAAAACATCACATAACTAATAATGACTGATAAATCTTGTGTTTTGATAAAGAATGGTTATAATCTCCTAAAATGTCTAATAAAAACATATCCTCACTAAAAATAACAACTAATATATTTTGTGTATTGAAAAAGAATTGCTAAAATCTTCTAAAATCTTCTAAAATCTACTAATAAAAACACAACCTAACTTCTAATATATTTTGTGTTTTTTAATATTACAGCTCCACCTGCAAGGCACGGCACCACCAAGTGAAGGTCCCACCAAGGCATGATGTGGTGGGTGGGTTCAGACTCCATCAGGGACAACACACCCACACCACCCTCCTCACCCAGACTCAGGAAACACTCGTGAATAACCTTCAACACTGGATTATCTGAGGAAAAAAAGATTATCGTAACTTAAGTGATGATTTTAAAAGGATGATTTTGACATCTTCTGATAACAAATGTTTATATAGTTTAGTAAATAAATGGTACAAGAAATCACCTCCTTTGCTTCCCTTCTACAGTAGTTAGCTTGGGGAATGGTAACCAGTAAGGGTGAGAACAGGAAAGGTCTTCTCAATACAAAAATGGTGACAATCAATAAGGAACACTGATGCTTTGTGTAAATGTTCACTTTGTCACACTTACAAGACAAGGGTGCAGAAAATTATCCATAGGAAGGCACATGAAAATAAGAAATATGGAGAATTTTTTTAAGAATAAAAATTTTGACTATATGAAACTCAATTACCTCCTATATGTCTTAACAATATTACAAATTTCATAAGTCTTTATAATAATGCATCACAATTTCCTTAGGTTACACAGGCAATCCATTACTAACCTGTTCTCATCTGCCACACTTCACGGGTGGGCTGCAGCAGGAGACTGAGAGGCCAGGTGGTGACGGTAGTAGCAAGAGAGGAGCCGTGATGAGGAACACTACAGAACACAGTGGCTGCCGTCTGCTTGGACAAGGAACCACAACCACCACCTCCACTCCTCTGAAAATATATGACTTCAATAATTCCCATAATCAACTTTCATCTAAAAAAGCATCTTAGGTATCAGAGACATTAGAATAGAATCATGGGAACACACAACACATGATTTCACAGCACATAGCACACCTGTGGTATGTGCAGCTGTTCTGAGGCATCACCACGTACAGCTGTCCCTTGCATATCCTCCATCAGTATGTGCTTCACCAACAGGCCGCCCATAGAATGAGTGATCCACACGATGGGACGCTCGCCCACACCTGCTGCCTCCAATGCCTCCCTCATCTCTTGACTGTGGCTCACTAAGGACTTACTACACAAAGGAAGGGAAGGTATTATACATCGTGTCCTGGGATTTTATGAGCTAAGTATTCTCTTTCTCTCTCTCTCTCTCTACAGCTTTACAAAATGATGAATGAAAGAGGCTGCCAGATGTAAAAAAAAAGCTACAGATATGTAAATTAAGTTAGTCATAAACAACTGCATTACTTTTTTTTTACACTATAATTAACATGTTATTGATGACGTGCAACACCTCAGCCACTACCACTCACTCTCTCTTTAACTCTGTGTTGACTCTTAACCTATGTGTTGTTTCCTTCCTTACCCAACACTCTCCGCTGGTGAGTCACATCCCCACCTCCACCACCGAGCCTGGAAGTCCAGCGCGAGGACCCTCACTGGAAGACCCAGCTCAGGCACCAGCCAGTCCAACGGCCAACAACAACTCGAATACTCATCAACAACGCCTGGAAAGTAGAAACAATTATATTAACTTCCAGTGTATTATATTGGGTTGTAATATTTGTTAGGTTAGGTTAGCCAAAAGCAACTAGAATGCTGATCAACTAACTACTCGTGAAAAATTACAACAATTAAATAAACTTTCAGTGCGTATATAACATAGGTTGTATTGTTTAACATATCATCAGGAAACAATTCTTACACTCACGACCAGCTTACTATACACTCCCCTTCACCTTCCCCATTCTTTAAGTACTTCCTTATTGACTCAGATTATTTTCTATCTTCCCCAAACAGAGAAATAATATTAGATTAATACTAAATAATCAAAACTATTTCTAGACAACAAAAGAAGCCATGATATCATGAAACTTTTATCATAGAAAGATATACATGATGGAATATTGTTGTAAAATACTGGCTGAACAAATAATAATATATGTAATAATAATAAATGTGAGAATAATATCACCACCTCTACACATGATCACTCTATACACACAGAACCCTTTGATAAATGCACTACATTGCAAACTTTACAAATGAATCACCACACAAAACATTATTTCCCTGAGAAGAAACAGATCCCATTCCTAGCTGGCCAGAGAGAGAGGGAAACATATTACTGTAATTTTTTCTTCTTTACATTAAAAGGATACCAGCAAAAGGCAAACAAAAATAGGTAAAAAAAAAATGAAAAATCCTGCTTATTGCCAGACCCTTTAAAAAGGACAGTAGGAGAATGAGAATCAATCTTACCTTCCTTGAGGCTTTTGATCTCCCTGCGTAAGTGTTGTGGGAGGAGAGGTTTGTCTGTATCTGCATCCCGCTGCCTCCAAGTCCACGGTGCTCCTCCCTCTATGCCGTGGACCAACACTATGTCCAGGAGAGGCATCTAGACACACCAAGCAGAGGGGTGAGTGTGTTGAAAAGTCAGTACTGGATAAGCAGTATTAAGGATCAATGTTTTCTATTTATATATCTATCTGATGCCTGTTTGTAAGAAGAAGAGCAGAAGAGTATCAATTTATTCCTTCCTTCTATGTTTTAATCCTCTCAATCTCCTCTTTCTTTCTCTCTCCTCTGTCCTATTAATATACTTTGGGTCGTTCTCTTCCACCCTCCGCCTCTATTTAACTCACGTACGTACACTCTCTATATCATTTCATTCCCTAGCATTCTTCCTATGTGGCCAAACCATTGTTAAAGTACTGTGTTTTATCCTCTAAGTCACTCCACAATCCATTCCTTCACCACTACAAGACATACCATACTCATCATAATAACTTGTATTAATGACTATCTCTACTATTTTCATATGACCATTATTAATATTTTCATGACTATTTTAATAAACTATGACTATTATTACTATTATTATTACTATATTACACGTGGTGTGAGTGTATGGAAGAGGCAGCGTTACTTTACCTTGTCCTCCTCAGGCAGCACAAAGGGGTAGATGCCTTCAAGGAACACATCATTACACTTGTCTTTGGAAGATGTGACTCGTCCTGCCTTCAAGTTGTGCAGTGCCTTCCACGCTGGCAGGAAGATGTAAGGGTGGTGGTGGCTGGCACAACCACTAAGGACATCAATCAACCCTGAAATAAACAATCTACATTAGACATTGTTAAACTAACTTGTTTCATTACTTTCTTTTTCAATACATATATGCCTTTCAAGCCAATGCTGACACTGTTTGAATGTAAACTGTTTGAATGCTCCAAAGTATTGATTGGAGTAGGAGCCATTAATATGTTTTTCTCTTTTCTTTAAAATGGTTTAAAATATATGATATAATTCTCACTGTATTGGTAAACTCATGTTACCATAAGTGATGACACATTACCTGTATCCTGGATGAGGTGGTGGTGGTGAGGGTGAACAGTTAGGTTTGCTATCACCTTAAGAGCCAAGGGAGCTGCCTTGGTGCCTCCTTCAATCACTCCCTTCAAGGCCGTCACCAACTCGGAACTAAACACAGCTACAACACAAAACAGAAGAAAAAAAAATCCTAAATAACATACCAAAGAAAAAAAAAATCCTAAATAACATACTAAAATTATAATATCACACCTTCTAATAAATCTTTTTACAATGGAATCAAACAACAAAAGAGTGAGGTTAACTTCAATGTGAGTTTCCGCCAAAAAATATCGTTCATACATACTGTAAATGACATAAATGATCCATACAGTTCCCTTTACAGAAGTCTCGGCAGCAGCTAATATACCAGAGAGCCTTCACACCACAGCACAAGGCAGCCGTGTAGGAGGGTGGGGTCAGGGTATACAAAGAAGGTGGAGGAGGCCAGAAGTCCACCGTGTCCACCCACTCAGCACCACCCAACCACTCGGCCAACCACACGTCAGGGTCACCAGCCGCCAGCCCTTCATGCATCAAGTACCGCTGACATAACACTCTTGCATTCTACAGGATATAAAAGAGTAATGAATGACTGGTATTCTAGTGTTGATAATGTTTAGTGATTGCACCGTATTTGACAGCTTATACAAGGCAGTTTAATTTTTCCCTCAAAGATCATAAGGAAAGATCACATCAGCTTACAATATGATGTTACCTGTCATTTAACACATTAATTTTAACTCATAACCACTTAATAGAGTGATTGTCTATGTTTTAATCACCCTCAAAATCACGTGGTATTATTAGGGTGAGAATTAGGTTATTAACATCCTAACCATAACACATGATCTTTTTAAAACTTTGTCTATATCAAACAGTGAGTGTTTGTTTGTTTTCCCAGATGCAATGTTTTATAAGGTGTCAAATATGGTTACATTACATAATTCATTGGTTTTATACCCAATGTATATGTGTGTGCATATAAAACAGTACTGTAGAATTATATTACTTTGCTACTTACTACAGGCAATGAAAGGTTAATAGTAATAAAGCACGGATGAAATAACGTAAACTGGATGTAATGAAAACTAGACAGAAGTAAAGAGATGCCAAGGACCAAATCCAAATAGATACACATAGCTATATATAATTTTATTTTCCCATTAAAAAAATAAATGTTTCCTTAGTTTTCTGTGTAGGGATCTCAGCGGAAAGATGCAAAGTTGTATGTACGATGAAATAAAAAAATGTTGCCATAAAATTTGATTTGAACAATTTCCGTTAAAATATTTCTAACACTGTTGTGTCTTGCCTATCTATCTATCAAGTCTGCTTTCTATTACTTGGATTTCCTTCAAGGTGATGGCTGGCATGGGAGAAGAGCTCATCTTGGAAGTATTATCTTTCTCTCTCTCTCTCTCTCTCTCTCCCTCTCCCTCTCCCTCTCCCTCTCCCTCTCTCTCTCTCTCTCTCTCTCTCTCTCTCTCTCTCTCTCTCTCTCTCTCTCCTCTCTCATCCCCCACCTCTTTCCTTAAACATTTCAATTCTTTATCCTCCACTTCTACAAGGTGTCTATCCTTCATCCGTTGTATAATGTGACATACAGATATTATCATCATTGGTAGAAATAATAACTGTTTGTACTTGGTCATATCTAAGTGTGTAAGACTGATGAAATTACAGCTGCATCTTCAAAGAATGTTGAGAATATATATAAGACTCCACGGGAAATATGAGTACACTTCTGCACACCATGCCCCTGGATGCAGATAAGATACGTACATGTACAGTGTCACTACATATGAAAAGGTCAACTCATAAGCCATACACCATACACCATACACCATACACCCACCATACAAGACTTACCTTTATGTCACTACCAAGCATATAGGAAAGCATAGGAAGGCCCTGTGGCATTACTACTTTATATCCTATCAAGCAGCAATCATTACACTTATAAAGGTATTATATATATTACAACATCAACAATTATCTCACTTTTCAAGAACCATCAGCTGCCTTTTCTTCCTCATTTGTTATAGAAAAACTGAAAAATTTATTAAAAAAGAAATAAATGTATATTAGTAAAATAAATCTTTGATATCTTCACTCTACAGAAAATATTTAGAAAGATGTATAAATAATATTAATTCATATCTATATACTGCCTTGTCTTTTTGTAGGAGAGTATACAGAGGAGGGGCTTCCCAGAACTCTCACTCAGTCTCTTTTCTCGCCTCTTACAAACCACAGTTATTACAGTGGAAGAATTCTTGCAATATATAATTCTACAACTTATTTTCTTTACTCTTCTGCACTGACTAAAGGACAAATTAGTTTCATTTACCCAAAACATCAAGTGACACCAGACTGTGAAATAACGACAATGAAATAAAGTGTAAAATAACGACACAACACTCGGTTAAATTGATAAAAAAATGTATTAAATAACACCTTTCTCTGTCCTTCACAAGACACACACACAGCCTGTCACTGTTACAAACCGTCACTGTTACAACCTGCCACTGTTACAACCACAATCTCTACAACCCACTCACCTCTGCATGTGATTCTGCAATAGGGTTTCTTGACACACTTGCGGATGTAAATTCTTCAAGACCTTGGTAAATGTTGCTGATAATCCTGCCATTCTGTAACTGGAGAAAACATATGAAACTATTAAACATATATACATACATAGATTTCTTCATTTGTAGATTGAGAAAATTCATATTATTACTGCTACTACAATCTACTATTAATATTAGTATTGACAACTTCACTTATTCCTGACATTTACAGATTCAACATTTATTTATAAGGTATTTGTTGAGTAATATGATGATGTCGACTTATTTAGGAAGAATGGTACATAGAGAAGTGATATTATTGCTATGATTGTAATGTTTTATTGTGTATTTAAGTCCTTGATGAAGTTTTCTGGCCATGAGAAGGGTGTTGGACATTATTCAGTGATATCAGGTGTTTGTGTGTGTGTCTCTAAGCTCAGCGAATGTTAGAAGACGAATGTATGTATAACTAGTTTAAATATCAATATAGACATTAATATTTTTTAACAAGTGAGTGGTGAAGCAACACTGAACAAAAATAACTTCAGTATTTTTTCCTTCACCATCATCATTAAGATATTCAAAAGAGCAATGGTAATAATATTTATAGCCAAAGAAAACATAATTATATCACTTTCACCCAGAACACTAATGATCTGTGACTACACAATATCATGTAACACCTGCAGTAACTAATGAATGAATAATGTATAAAGTTTGCAGACTATAACCAAAAAAATTACATTAATCACACACACACACACACACACACCAGCAGCTTCCTAACTAACACTCCCTCACCTCTTTCTGATGTAACAAAAAGGTGTGTTTGTGATCAGGCTTCTCTGACCTTTCTGCAAGACAAAAAAATGCATTCTTATAATAATAATAATAATAATAATAATATATACGTTATTTAGTCTTTTTGTGTAATATAGAAAAGAAACTTGCTTTGGATTGGGCTCTTACTTCTTTCTTAAGGAACATACTTATAAAACTACAGTATATATTATATGGTAAATTTTAATGCCAAATAACAATATTTTTTTGTTTTATATGCAGGTGAGTGGTTTGTTGTGTAATTCTTAAACTATCTTTGTGCCATTTGGCCTTTGTTGCCTGGCACATTTCCTTCTCCACATTACAATTACAATTAAACTATCTTATCTACCAAGCCAAGTTTTATTATATTACTTTGATATGTTTTGATTTCATGCAGTCTCTCTTGAAAAGATTTGAGTAATTTTAATAAAACTACTAGAACAATTAATGCTTCCTGTAACTATGCAGTGCATTTAATTGAACTGCACAAGTTGTAGTACAGCAATAGATACACAAAAACTGACTCATTTGATTATTATGACTGCTAGTTACCATATTATAATGAAGGAAAGCACTTCACAATTCTGAAATCTGCAACATTTACTGGAATAATAATAATAATAATAATAATAAATGAGGTGAGGTGTTCATGCAATCGAGATAGGAAAGGAAAAGTCTGGCACAAAATATATATACAAAGGACAGGAGGAAAATAAGTGGAATATCACAAATAAAGCATTGAGGAGGAAAGTTGCAAGTCTTAACGCAGGGATCAGCAAGTCTCGGCTGTACATTCAATAGGACGGTACGGACAGTTACTCAGCTCTTAACAAGTGATAAATGATTGTGCTTAGGTGAGAAGGATCACTAAATGACAAAGAGCTGATTACTATAAACAGTTGACATCCACTAGAAGAAACAATATACATACCTTACTCCTTCCTTTTATACGTGTCATCCATCCTACTGTCTATAACGTGAAAATTATCATAATAGCTAGTTATAAAAATGCATTATATGTACTTCTTCCCACATGTCACGTCACAAAAACTTGCAAGCTCAACCTAACTGTACTTCTTGCTAATGTTACGTGTCATTCATCTTACTGTCTATAACGTGAAAAATTATCATAATACTTATACAAATGCATTCTACGTACTTCTTCAAACTCCAACCTGACTGACACACGTACTGTACACACCTGATACATGTTGGAGGGTCTGGTGGTGTTTCTTGAGGTGGTGGCCGACAGTGCCTCCTCTGTAAAGGCTCAGGGTTACTGTGGTGCCACGTAAGTATGTCACACGCTGGCACCAGTTTGTATCGTACAGTCACTACAAAATGTATCCTTACAGCATGATGTATTATGTATTAGGTTAGGTTTGGTTAGGTAAGGCAAGGTTTGGTTAGATTAGATTAGATTAGGTTAGGTTAGGTAAGGTAAGGTTAGGTTAGGTTAGGTAAGGTAAGGTAAGGTAAGGTAAGGTAAGGTAAGGTAAGGTAAGGTAAGGTAAGGTAAGGTAAGGTAAGGTAAAGTAAGGTAAGGTAAGGTAAGGTAAGGTAAGGTAAGGTAAGGTAAGGTAAGGTAAGGTAAGGTTAAGTTGGGTTAGGTATTGGAATGGATATTATGGCAAATCGTTCTTATGATGGTCAGTAACTTTGTGTCGCTAATTCAAAAGTTATAAATTGATGTATTAACACATTCTCTATCTACTTGATGCTATATTCTCTCCATAAATTTCCTCTGAAGCTATATTTATGATAGAAAAGTTATCATCCTCATTCTTAACCTCACCATGCCAACAGACCTTTCCCTTAACTATGCTGAAACTACTGTATCAAATATTTCTTCCCTCTCTAATACCTTGCGTCTTGAAACACTGAGAAACTTATCTTTAGGCAGCCATGTGGTACAGTAGCTGGCAGTGATTCACCCCCTTAACAGAACACTCTAATGTACATAAAACAGCACCAGTCAAGTTAAAAATGTAAAAAATAGTAAAAAAAAAAAAAAAAAAAAAGTTAGTTAGTGCAAAAAAGATCAAGTGCTAGACATCAGTTCAAGTTTAGATAATCACTAAGACAAAGTGGATTATGTTCAGCCTTACTGTCCTGAAATTACACCTTAAAATGACATTGTACTCTAATAATACAAACTTAGTAGCGATCTCCCTTGAAATTTATTCTATTATTTCTGATTCTAATAAATAATGCACCAGTTTTAGCACATATCACGCATATTAGAATACTTTATATTTATTAATAAAAAATATCCTATCTCTTTTTTTTTCTTGTATGTCTATAACTATAGCAACATTCTAGTGCTTCTGAAATTCATCAAATGCTTAAATGATGTGCCAAGGTAAGTTTTGTAGTGACTGTACTTAAGGAAACATCAATGATATGCAGTGGAACAATGACTTGAAACATCGGGCTGTGTGCAATTATAGTGAAAGTAAGAGAGAGAGAGAGAGAGAGAGAGAGAGAGAGAGAGAGAGAGAGAGAGAGAGAGAGAGAGAGAGAGAGAGAGAGAGAGAGAGAGAGAGAGAGAGAGAGAGAGAGAGAGAGAGAGAGAGAGAGAGAGAGAGAGAGAGAGACTGACTGACTGCACTCAGGCAAAATCTACTCTAAATTATAAAAGGGAAAAAATATATATCAAAATCCACCCATACACACACACACACACATATATATATATATATATATATATATATATATATATATATATATATATATATATATATATATATATATATATATATATATACATATATATATATATATATATATATATATATATATATATATATATATATATATATATATATATATATATATATAATCCACTTAAGTGCCATGCTGCTGCTGCTGCTTTAGGTAGCAAGAAGTGCAAGTGGTATTCAATTAAAACACTTACACCAAATCCAATTAAAATAAATATTACAACAAATTTACATACAACACTAAAATTAACATTATTCTTTCATCTTAGAAGGAAATGTTTGTGAGGTGAACAGAAACACAACAAAAAATAAAACTCTTGAATAACATATAACAACCACCATAAAGTAATGTTCTAAATGTTCTTTACTGAGGGAGGCAGAAAGAGGAACACCAAGTGGGAAAGGAGAATAAACATAAACAAAGTAAAAATAGTAATGGAATTAGTACTAAGTTTCATTATAAGGTGTGTCATTATTAAGGTTCAGAAACCATTTGAAGTTATTAGAAACCTGAGAACCTAAATATTAATAAGAAGTTCTAGTAAGTGAGTATTGATGCATAACTATTAGTATATTACAACATGTATAACCTAAAACAGTCTGCTTAAAACCTTCATCCCAAAAAAGAAATACTAGCATTAATATCTATAGTTCCTGCTTCAGTGTGATGTCTAGTTTTATCCACAAAAAACCTCAATTTTCACTTTAAAACCATACAGTCTCATTGAGCCATAAAATATATCTCTTCATATACATTCTTAATCTAATCAACATAGTCCTTCAATAAAGATAAATTTTGAATACGTCATCAGTCCTGAACTAACCCAACACATTGCATTAGTCACATGATGTTTGACTTATGCCGAGTGTCACTGACCTGCGATTTACCACACTAACAAAGGCAACTTTTGTCCTGCATGTCCACTATGCAAATTCTATGTCACCACAGACTCAAATCAATGTGAATATCAGCTGCAAATAACTTATCCCCCTCAATCTAATCTACATCTATTAATCCGACGGTAGGATCAGTGTCACCTTTTTATAATATATAGCCAAAAATCGGGATGCATTTTATACATCAGAATATGAAGAAACTAATAAAAAACAGGTATTGATAATTATAATACTTCAACAAATACAAATTCATAAAGATTCTGAAGACACTAATCAACACTAAGAAAACATATCATTATATAAATAAATAGAAAGAAATTCTCTGTATGCAATAAACAATCACTTAAAGAAACTAAACACACTTATACTACAAACAAAAATATTGATCTTATAAATATGACCACATAAAACAAGGAATGTAATGCTAGAGTATTTAGAGAAGTATATTTTTAACAACCTAAGGCAATTAAATACACATAATAATAATAGTCATCAAACCCCAGGTACTATTTGCATTAGTATATAGCAGACTGGAAGGTAAAATAAACATACACATACATTAAGAGAGCAGCAGCACCTGTACCAAGCTTGCTACCCACACGGGACATCATTCTAGCTTCCAGCAGCATGTGACAGCAAGGTGAAGCAGCCTTAAGTCCCTCGCCTCTCCATCACACAGTCCTGGAAGAGACGATGTGTAAGAATGACGTGTCAGAAGAATGGTAATATGATGCATTGATGACTAATTCCCGAGTGTTTGTTAGCATGTCAAAGTATTTACTCCGTTCCAATAAAAAAAGTGAGTGAGTTTCAATTTAATGGTTGATTCAATCATGTTTAAGTATGAATGTATAGACTGAGAGACAAGAAAGAGAAAGAGTTTGTACATGGTAGTTATAATATGTTTGGTTCGGCAGTGTTTGTAAATTTGAACACTCAAAGAATTGATGTCACAAGTAGCAGAAACAATGTCAAATTTTGCATAAAGAAGTACTCAAACCGTATGCTATTCTTAGACTTACAATGTTTATTTTTTCATGATTACTTTTCTTCAGATAATCTTTATAACAAAGTCTTTGCACTGATGGTGATAATTATAGTTGCATTACACATTACACTTACTGTACTGAGCATATGTGAAGGTTTAAGTGAATGGTCGATGCCTTACTTAACACACACACACACACGCACACACACACACACACACACACACACACACACACACCACACAATTAGTTATGTTAGATTAGGTTGAGGGGATCCGGGATAGGGTTATAGCCCCCAGGTCAGGTTAGGTTTAGGCTAGGGTTATGTCATTAGGGGGATCCTGTTAGGTTAGATTAGGTTGGGAAAGTCTGGGGGGCTATAGCCCCCTCGAGTCATTTTAGTTTACGCGACAGTTCACTAAAACCATCACATATATTCAGTACAGTAAGTATTCTGTGTACTACAACAAAAATATGGTAAATTTTTACATCTTCATCATAATAGCGTGTAGCTACTAAAAAGAAAATTGCATCTGCACCTTGTCCAACCACCGACTTTAGTCATAGAAAACATTTGATTGCTTTTAAATTAACATTACGTAACGTAAACTAAATTAACCAAACATTAACCTATATTGACAAATAACAGAACCTTGTTCAAACCAAACTAAACTCTACTTTTCGAAAAGATCTCATAGAAAACATTGAATATCTCACAAACGAAGAATTTGCGACGGAAATGTAATTAGGAAAATCTTCTCAGAATGCATCGGGTAATGTAAACACATAACCCTCAAATCACTAGTGCATTCAAGTAAAGATGTAAAATAATACCGAAATGATTTTGATCGGTAGGGCGTTGTTATAAATATTTACTTTTTTTTTCTATTACGTTTCTTCTAGCACTGTTTAGTTGAAAGTGTGTTTGGTGTACATTGCAACCCTTTATAGTATAGCACAGTTATTATGTGCTTCGGACTCTATTTTCCAGGTGCCAAACCATCTGAACTCTGAATAACCACTGGAAGAATGCGAAATATAATTTAAGCTAGATCTGTTCACGTCACCACCACAGTCACCTTATTATCAACCATTTGACACTGACAATCATCGGCTCGTCTGGTCTATGGAAGGTAATTTGAAATGTTAATGTAAAGATAACACTTACATTGCTAGGAATTGTACATCAGAGAAAGAATATCCCAGGATTTCTCACCCCTTGTAAACACGCCATGTTCACACACACACACTTGATCTTGATTTTGAAAATCACACACACACACATGTTCTTCCATAAGACATTTATTGTGCACATGGGTACATATCCTACAATATCATCATAAAATACTAGTATGAATAATATCGGCATTAGGAAAAAAAGGATTGATGCCAGTGTAAAGATGATGTCTTGATGTCTAATTAATTTTTGTATTATTATTATTATTATTCTTATCATCACTCCTCTTCCTCTTATTCTTATTCCTAATATTATTATCATCATTCCTCTTATTCATATTATTATCTTCTTCCTATTCTTCTTATTCCTTTTATTCTTCTTATTGTTATTATCATCATCCCTCCTATTCCTATTATCATCATTGTTCCTCCTGTTATATATATACCTACAACACACACATTCCAATCCTGTTTTATGGTCGAGTAGATGAATGAAATAATTACATATATTCCACATTGACATTCTTCTCACATAGCATCGTACATTTCCCATAAAGTCTAGTCTAAATACCAGGACCGGTTTATACACCACCACCACCACACACTGCTATTTATAACAACTAAAAACACCATTTACAACACCAATAAATTAATATATAAACTAAAAACACACATTATATAAAAACTAGATTAATTAGGAGGAGAATGAAAATATAAAATCAAGCATAATGATGTTCTTTGAGTGCGTTTGCTTGTCCTTGAGTGTGAGTTTGCGTGTGTGTATGTGTGAGTGTGTGTATATGTGTGTGTGAGGATGGCTGCTCTTGTCCTGCAACACCTCAGACCTTCCTTCAGGCCCATCCTGGGCACACTGTCCTCCCTCAATCTCATCCTCTCTCATCCTAGAACCATGTCTATTAAGGTAATGTACAGACAGGTGGAGGTAATTAATTTGTTACGTACAGGTGAAGTGATATTTATACTAGGGTACTGTTTACTAATCTATTATTATACAGTTTGTTGTATTGATGGATTTATGCATTGATTTTATTCCAGTTTCATAAGTGTGTGTGTGTGTGTGTGTGTGTGTGTTTCATATATGTCTTCTTCATTTTTTTTTCTCATGTCCTATTGTATTTCTTTTATCTTCTCTGTCTTGTCTATTTTATTTTCGTCCAGACCCTTTTGTGGCTCTATACACTGCTATAAAGTCTACCCTTTCTCCTATTCTTGTGAATTGGTATTTTCAGCCTTATAAATTCTTTCCTTATACAGTAAGTAAGTAAGTAAGTAAGTAAAGTAAGCTAAATTTCTTAGACCTGGAGTAATTTTTGTAGCTGCTCTTTATATTCTCAATCTTTTGTGTATACTTTTTTTGGTAAAATTTTACATCTTCACCATAATGCACTTGGATATAAATAACACATTTTTCATACGGATATTGATCCATTTCGAATGATTTTGACATTAATTTTCGTCGCAAATGCATATATAATAAGATATCCGGAAAATCTTAAGAACAACAACTCCAAATCGATTGTGAATATTATGTACTTTCGAGAAGCATAGATAGAGTACTTAAGTGTCTGTGAAGGTTTTAATGATCGCTCGTTGATATTAAGCTCACAATACAATGTTAGGTTATGTTATGTTAGGGGGTCTAGGTTAGGTTTGGTTACGTTGGAATAGTGTCCTGGGGGTGTTCAGGGTGGGCTAGGTTAGGATAGGTTAGGTCAGGTTATGCTAGGTTAGGTTTGGTTAGGTAAAGTTTTTATGATGTGATTTTGTTGATTTTCGGCGCATACTTTCCCCAAATATGGCCGCTTTTGTCCTTAGACTTTTTCCCCCCCGAATCACCGTATCTCGTCTATTATGGCCTCCCCCACCCAAAAACCCCGCTTTTCTGACATGTCCCCAAGCTTGTTGGGGAGAGGGGGAGCTGCGCCCCCCCTGGACACTATTCCAACGTAACTAAATCTAACCTAGACCCCCTAACATAACATAACCTAACATTGTATTGTGAGCTTAATATCAACGAGCGATCATTAAAACCTTCACAGACACTTAAGTACTCTATCTATGCTTCTCGAAAGTACATAATATTCACAATCGATTTGGAGTTGTTGTTCTTAAGAATTACCATTGATGGTCACAAAACTGGCGTGAGGCTACGAAAAAAAAAAAAAAGGGCGTCTGCACCTCGCCCAACCCCCGATATTTTGGTCATTGAAAACATTTTATATCCTCTAAATCAACATAACATAACAAAACCTAAATTAGCCAAACCTCAACTTACATTGACAAATAACAGAACTTTATAAGGGGTTTCAAAGGGTAAAGATTGGTAAAACGACTTATTCGATATTTCCTTACCTTTATAATGCACTGCAAATTCAACCTTAGAAACTTAAGGTAAAGTACAGACAGGTGGAGTCAATTAATTAGTTACGTGCAGGTGAAGTGATTATATACTTGTGCTGTGCAGTTTAGTAATCTTATTATACAATTTGTTGTATTAAAGGATTTATGTAATGGTTTTATACCAGGTTTCTATGTGTATGTGAGAATGTGTGTTTTTTTCTTTTCCTGTCTCTCTCTCGTGTAATTCTTTTCAGTTTTTTCTCGTGGTCTCTTGTATTTCTTGTATCTTCTCTGTCTTGTATATATTTTTTTCTCTATACACTGCTGTAAAGTCTCCCCTTCCTCTTCTTTTTTTATGTATTGGTATTATCAGCCTAGAAATTCTTTCCTCATACGGTAAACTTCTCTGGTTTGGGAGTGATTTTTGTAGCTGCTCTTTGTATTTTACCAATCTTCTTTATATATTTTTTTTTTATGGTCGAATCAATAATGTTATAAATTTCTTAACCATCTCCTCATCTAGATATTTGAAAGCCATTATATTATATTTTTCAGCAGCTGATCTGTATATTCTGTGATTTTATTTATCAGTGTGACATTTGTGAGTTCCTAGTAAGACATATAACCATTTCCTTAGCAGTTGATAATGATTTGCAGGATATCAAAGGTCACACATCCTGAAAACGTTTTGCTTTTATAATCTGATCCAGTGGAAGAAATCAGCAGGATGTCTGTTCATATAATCCTGACAATTTAAATGTTAGATTAATTTATGGGGGACGAGAAATTATGGTGTTTTTTTTTCTTCTATTTCCAAGGTTTTTCATTTATATATTGAATAAGGAGAATGTATGCTTGGTAGAGGTTTGGAACAGCTATATTAGGGTAAGGTATGACATAAACTGCTTGAACTTTAATATAATAAATCTCATAACCATTCTAGTGATAATTTTAGGGTGCCATAACTGTATAATTGTTTTTTTTTTTTTAATTAGAAAAAGTAACTTTCCAGAATATTTAAAGATTAGTTTGAAGATTATGTATTAAATCAGTGAAGTGGAATTTAGTGGACAATTTAGTTTGAGATGTTGTCATACTCATGTCTTGAAGGAGTTTTAGTCATTGATTTGAAATATGATGGAGCTAAAAAAAAAAAAAAAAAAAATTCAGACGTATCAGAATCTCCTCAGTAATTACAAAATCAGAACTGAACACTGACATACAAACTCGTCTTCAAATGCATACACATATTAGAAAGATGCAGTTAGTGTTAGGTAAATGCTGGCTTGATTAAAGATTACCTAGAATCCATTTTAAACAAGGAAACTATTGAACAGGTTGGGTTAGGTTAGGTAAGGTAAGGTAAGGTTATATTAGCTTAGGTCAATGCTTGCTTGTTTAAACCTGGTAACTATTGAACAGGTTGGTGATGAGCTGCCTAGTGTTGACCTTTACGAGGAGACACCAGCCCATGCTGTCAACACCCGAGATCTGTGTGCGGGGAGGAAGGTGCTGTTGTTTGCCGTGCCAGGAGCCTTCACACCGGGCTGCTCCAAGGTGAGTTGTGTTGTGTGTGTTGGGTGTGTCATGTGTTGTGTGTTGAGTGTGTCGTGTGTCGTGTGTGTTGTTCTTGAGGAGTGATGTGAGTGTTGGATGTTTGCTTAGGTTTCAAGATATGTAGGAAGAAATGTTAAAAAAGATGCTAGGATTGATGAACTAATATGTTTTTTTTTTTTTTTTTTAGGTATTTACTGTTTAAGGATAGATTTCAATATGGTTTGTTGTCGTTACTCGGATTGCTTGGGTGAACAGCCTCGAGCACCTATGATAGACTATGTATGGGACCAGATAAGGTGTTCCAACGGCTTTCATGGAGTGTACATAATTATTTAGAACATAAAGAGGCTGCAAAAGGCCAGTGCACCTACACAAGGCAGCTCCTGTGCACCTAACATTGTAGTGCCGTCTTCTATAATTATGTATATTTGTGTGGGAAGCCGTATTACATCCCGGACAGGCATTCACCATGGAATTATGCAAGCTCTTCTGATAGTTTAGAAGAGCTGGGTAGTATCCACACCTCTCTATTCTCACGGTGGAAGGAAGGACTCTGAAGGGTGAATGTGAGGGTGTTCTATATGTTCTGTAGGGCAGCGGTCCCCAACCTTTTTTAGCACCACGGACCGGCTTAATGTCAGCCAATATTTTCACGGACTGGCCTTTAAGGTGTGGCGGATAAATACAACAAAATAAAATTATACCACCATGAAGAGGCATTTCAAAGACTTTCATGTACAGATATAGGTAAAGGAGATACAACAAACATCGTTCAGAATTAGATAGTAAATAGAACGGAAATAATGTAAGTTATTTATTCTTTCTGTGCGGCCCGTTACCAATTGACCCACGGACTGGTACCGGTCCGTGGCCCGGGGATTGGGGACCTCTGCTGTGGGGTGTTGTAATGTGTATGAGTGAGGTTATAATATATTACTGAGTGTATATATTGTTTGTGTACTGTGGTTGTAATTTCTTTGTTGTTTGTGTTGGTAAATGATCCAAGGTCATTGAGTGCTGGTGTGAATTTATTCTTGATGTTTGTGATAGGATGTTTAAAATTTTGTTATTGATGTATATTATATGTTATGTCAAGTATTTTATGTGTGTGTGTGTGTGTGTGTGTGTGTGTGTGTTGTGTATGGTGAGGTGTGGTGTAGCAGTGAGAAAGAGTGACTGTGGATTTGGTTTGTGTTATTTTAAGTGTTTAAACTGAACCAGGTTTGAAAAATATGAATAGCTGTGTCTGGGCAAGTACATGTAATTATTATGTTGTGTGTGTAAGAAGCTATCATCTATCCCATGAAAATTATGTCAGGTTACAGAAAGTTTGTCATCGTTGTTTTCAAAGAATTACCCTTTTTTTTCCATTCTGAAACATCTTTCTTACTTAAAACAGTGTAACCAATGGCTGTATTATATTAGCAAATTATTTCATGTCTTTTTTTGTATTCTCAACCCGACAGACTCACTTGCCAGGATACATCAACCAAGCCGAGAGTCTGAAGGCGAAGGGTATTAAAGAGATCGCCTGTGTGGCAGTGAATGATCCCTTCGTAATGACAGCCTGGGGGGAGCGGCACAGTGTGGGAGACAAGGTAAGAGATGCTAACCTAACCTAACTCCAGTCACACTTATACTTATTGAGACAAGATAAGGACTGCTAACCTAACTCCAGTGAGGCTTAGTGGGAAACAGGGAAGTGGAATAGTTAACACACACACACACACACACACACACACACACACACACACACACACACACATACACATACAGTGATGTCAGTTTTGACACCAATAATGTATTTAATATATGTAAATGATATGCAAGTATCATTTGCACATGATGTGAAATTACTAAGGAAGATAAGACATCACTTGTAATATTATGGAGAGTTCATGATGACAAACAAGATATATGAATGGATCAATATATGGAAAATAGAATTCAATGAAACAATGTCACATATTGGAAATGGGAAAGTGTGGAATGAAACCTGTATTGTCTGCGGGTCATAGAAGGCGATGGTAAGGGATGGAGTGGGATCTGGGAAGCCTCTCCTTTGTATTCCATCCTATGAAAAGACAAACAGGGCACAGAAAGGGAAGGGAGACTACTGTAGCCTCCTTAAACCCTAAATATCTTGTCTTACCTACCTCCTTTTTAATAGGGCTGTGTCAGGTATATTGATAGATAGCTAAATATTGACCTAGTTGTGATATACAGGAAGTGACCTTCACTCATTGGATCCTGTTTCCATGTCTTGTGTTATTGAATTTGTCTTTAAATTCATGATTATTTTAGAACTCTCTTCTCAGTCATAGCAGATGTCAGTGCATTTATAAGGAAAGCTGTGTTTTTATATATAACTCAGGCATCTTGTTTTCTTTAATATAATGGTCTTGAGGATCACGCGCTGGACTTGTGATCATCATTACCCTACCAGAGAGAGTATAGAGATCATTATACCCTCTCTATGCATTCATTATCAACCTTACTCACAATCCATAGCTTACCTGCAGCAGACAAGTTAAAATATTGAATGAAAAACTGTCGTCATTACAAGTTAACACTGACCTACTCCTCCTTCTTGGGCGTCCCTGTGCAGATACGGATGCTGGCAGACACGAGTGGAGAGTTCACGAAGGCTGTTGGCTTGGACCAGGATCTTGCTGTGCTGGGAGGACTCAGGTCAAAGAGATACTCGATGGTGGTGGAGGATGGACGGGTCTTGCAACTCAACGTGGAGCCAGATGGGAAGGGCCTCTCGTGCTCCTTGGCTGAGAATACCATGGCCAAGCTGTAGGTAGCTAGCACTGTTTTGTTTGAAGTACTGTGTGTCCAGGTTACTGTGTACGCTCAGTGTTATAAGAGCAGGTTATGTAGTGTTGTCGGAGAGTCATTGTAAGATCAGGTTATTCTTCCATCTCTTGAGCAGTAGTTTTGTACATAGATATTGATTGTAATATTTTTCTAGTATTACTTTAGCTACTGTTGATATATATAGTAGATAGTAATATTTTTTTAGTATTACTTTAGCTACTGTTGATATATATAGTTGATTGTAATTTTTTATTTTTTATTCATATTTAAAAGACAATACATATATATAACACATTCAATGAAGTTACTCCATAATTGACACAGATTAGTTTTGCGAAAAAGAAAACTAACTTGGAAAATCGTAACTGCATAATTGTTTCAGGGTTTTTCTGTATAAGGAATGAATATACGTAATTACCAAAACTGATTCATTGTGAAGAAAGGCCTGTGTGTGGCATTACTGTTTGTATTCATTATCAAAACACCAGTGCCTTACAGAGGAAACTAAACGTGTGGGTCGTGCCAAAAATGTCTTCCTCTCATATGGAAAGTAAAAACAAAAAGGTGCATTAGAAAATTTGTATTAAGATTGGCTGTGATGTGTATTGAATGTTTTTACTGAATTGCTATCTCAACACATTGATTAATTTGAGGAAACATGAATATATGATGTAAAGCATTTAACTCGGGCAGCAGCATTATGTGTGTGTGTGTTGGTTTAACTTCCTTGTAAGCTTGAAACAAGTTAAGGAAAAAAAGTCCATAATTCTCATAAGCTGTTTTATTCACGCTAAAATGTGCTCCTTCCTTCCTTCCTTCCTTCTTTCCTCCCTTTCTTCAATATTGTGTTGAAGATATGATGGTTCTGATTTTTCCTGGGTTGTGTTGCATTTAATGAACATAATTTACCTGCTCTTTGCATCTCTTTAGTATGGATGTTTTTCAGCGCGGTACATTTAATATCAGCATCTTAACCTGTTCATCAGGAAATATGTGCCATTGATTGGTATGAAAATCTCATTGTGTGGAAATTCCTAGTTAAAATGTTATTCAATAAATTAATGTGCAGTTATTTTAGTTGAATATTCTACTTATGCGTATACGTAATCAACAACCACAATAGAGGGGCTGAGAATGGTAGAGTTTTTTAACACTTCTGTGGTTTCTATTTCCTTCCTCTGTCCTTCCCCACAGCTGCTGCATCAAGATAAATCTTACCTCCTGTTCTGTCCTGTACGTCTGCTCAAACCCTTCACCACTGTCATAGGTGCTAATGCCTCGGGAAGTTCATTATTCTCATTAGAAAATGTAACGTAGTACTTTTAGCACAATGTTAAGCTCCATCAATAATAAATTAAGGGATTACGATAGCTATCGCTAACCCACGCCAACTCCTACACACTCCTTGCTGCCCAGTAAGGAACACATATTTTCTTAACTTCCACATATATTCTTGTAATGGATCTTATAGCTCAAAGCAGGTCAGAACTAAGCCTTACAACACTCTTATCCATCTTACAAAATTTTGGCATCATTGTGAAGAATTGAAATGTAGGAGTGTTTATAAAAGATGGAAGTATGTATGGTTGGACATTTACAGGTAAGGTGATTGAGGAAAAAAAATTAAGTTTCAATAAGATTACTTTATTAGGTGGTAGAGTAGGACAGATGAGTGTAATTCACCCACTGCCTTGAGGATCACGTGCTGGACTTGTAATCACCAGTCATTACCCATCAGGAGAGTGTTTACACCTTATATAATTTATGGATAAGACTGATATTTCACACCCCATACACCCCATCCTGTTCTCAGATTCAAAGGTAGTCAGTTGCGTGGGTGTGGGTGTGTGTGGTTGGGGTTGTGAGTGTGGGTGTAGGTGTGGATGTGGGTGTGGGTGTGGGTGTGACTGTCTCTTGTTCACTCTCCATGATTCCTCTTAATGAAAAACTCCACTGAGCATCATGAAAAAATAATATTCCTCGCCTACATTATATTTTTACATTTTTTTGCTGACTCCTAAAACTTTTGTGCGGACTCATGAATTATTACTATTTTTTTTTAAATCTTTCATATTGTTGTTAGATAGATGATGTATTTATCTATCTATATACCTTGTTTATTTCCCATTTAAATGTTGATAGCCAAGACAAGGCATTTAGGATTGAGGGAAGCTGTACTTTCATATATTTAGATAAGTTATAAAACATTGGTTACAATAGTACATTTACAGTACAAATAATCACGTGACAATAAAAAATCGACCTTCTAATTACGGTTAACTCGTTTGTATGTGTAGTTAATTGATTAGTTATATCAATTGTTACTAGAATTATCCGGTTTTGATCGTAACTGTGTTTCGTGTCTAATTAACCTTGAACATCTGAGGTAAATTCTTCTATGGCAGAACATTACAGCGCAATGTTATGTTCAATCCCTTCCTGTCCTTCATAGACTGACTTGTGTCTTGTTAAGTAGTAAGACTCAAAGCAAAACTGAACTGAACACCGGAAACTGCAGCTGCTTCAAACTGCATTGGAGATCTGATGGTTTGATGGGAATTATAGGTATGAAGGTATGAATAGACATATTTTAGCGTGGCGATCACAAATCTCTATCACATATTGAATCATCTCCGTGAGTGAGTCTACTCAGTCTAGCGTTTACGTAGCAGCATAATTGGTGCTCCCGTTTTCTTCATTAACAATTGTGGTGGGGGTACTTAGGAAGGTTCTAAACTGTTAAATAAAAAAGAAAATAAAAAATTACTGCAGTCTGATCATCTTCATCAGTGTCCAAGAAAGATAGACGTAACGGTGGTCTTCTGCAAGTCTTCCCTCCTCTCCTCTCCTACCTCCGTCAAGGACATGAGACAGACTTTCTACATACTATCTATATTATGTTAAGAGAGACAACCTTATAGAATCGTGAACTTGATAAAAACGAAAACAAACCTATTATACAAACTGCATCTTTATTTTTAACTCTGATTGGCGTACTTGGAGACAATTAATTTTATCAAAACAAGTATAGTGGGTCAGGAATTACAACTTTACAAGTCTAAAAAGCTGATATAAGGGACAGTGCATGATAAATATATAATTATCATGCATAAAGGAAGATTTTTTTTTATATGATCCTTGAGAAGCACACAATCTCTTCCTATTATTCAACACATTATTTACATCAACGCATCTTCTGCACACACACGATGGTATGAGGAAATGTTTTCAAGGTCAATATTGACCTTGAAAACATTTCCTCATACCATGGTGGGCACTCCTTATTGGGTATCCATTCGTCTTATGTTTTGGCGAAAATCTTCGTTAATTAATTTAAAAAAAGTAATTATCGAAGTAATTATCATCACCGCTAATATTATTAATGCCTCAGTGTTGTGATCAGTGTATTGATAGTGTAGTTCTGAAGAGGAGTAGCAGTAGTGAGTGACGTGTGAAGGGAAATGAATGCACGTATAGTCGTAGGAAGAAGAGAAAACTCGTTACGTCATTGGAGTTCCAAGGGCAAGGTGAGCTGTGGGAATGTACGTGAAAGACTGCATATGTGTGTGTGTGTGTGTGTGTTTACCTAGTTGTTGTATACAGGTCCTGAGCTACACTCGTGTGGTCCTGTCTCAATCCGTATCTATATTTGTCTAGTTTTTCCTTCAGTTGATGTAGTACATTCTTTGCCACTATCACCTCTTCCTTCAGTCCATTCCAAGTGTGTGTGTGTGTGTGTGTGTGTATTTCATGTTTTTTTGTACACTTATATTAACGGAACATTGAAATGAAGTAGATATGTACACATATTATTATTATTATTATTATTACTATAACAGGAAAAAAACATATAATATAACTTATTGCAGTATAAATAGGACTTAAAAGTATAGGTTTTTCTTACCTACGTAATACATAAATTATATACACACATACATACATACGCATTTAATTTTCTCACTCAGTTAATTAATTCACGGACTCAGTAAGCTTTCGTATATAATTTTCGCACACACACACACACACACCATAAAATAACAAAATAGCAGCGTATAAACAGTTCCCCTTATAAGCGTTAAAGTAGTCCCCTCAGCAAGGCGTATAAGCAGTGAAGAAGCTATACACATTAACCAATACGAAAGTGACCACAGCACCAACAGCTGATCCAACTTGAGTCACGGCTCCGCACCAAAACAACGCCTGCTGACCTTCCTCTCGCATCTGGTTAGCGATCTCCACTCTCACGTAGGTCATCACCCCCGTGAACAGCACCCATGATGAAACCTGTAAAATAAGTAGTCTAATTACTTCTACACCTAGTACAAGTTAGGTTAGATATACAGTTGATAAGGCGGGGAATGTGTGTTTATTATTTATTTGTTGTGTTGGGTGTTGTGAGGACGTGTGTGGCGCGGCAAGAGGCGTTGGGAAGCTTGGTGTTGTTAACGGTGTGCCCAGACATTATCACTCGACATCAGTACACGTTATATCACCTGCAAGCCACACGTGACCCCCATGCATCTAGTAGAAACTCACGTGCCAAGAGGTTATGTGAGGAGTGACGACCGACCGTCACTTAACAATTGACATCAATTCAGTGCCGCACGTGAGAGAGGGCGGGCGTGAGTGAGCACTGATGCACATACGTAAGGGTACGTTAGGAGTATATAAGCTTTATATCATACTCTTTTTTTTTTTTCAAACAAATGCACTGAAATTACAGCAAAAAAATATGAAAAGTAAATGAATAAGATAACAATTTGATACTGAATACAACTACAAATCCTGTAATTCATATGATTTAATTTCATTGCGGGTTGGATAGGGCGGAGCGAGAGACCCATCCACAACCTAAATCCCTTTTGCATAACATTAATTTTACCAGGAACCATGATTCGCACTGTGATAGCTGACCCATTAATCCACTGTCTTGGTAGCGGCTATAACAGTGCTGTGATGGCCTCCTTGCTGTGTCGCAGGTGGTGTTATATATTAATATTTATATGCGCTGCTGTGCTGGGGGTGCGTGTGGTATTTGGCTGTCAGAAAACTTCGCGCGTTGATATAGTTTGTTGTATCAAGGGTTAAGTTAGATTAGGCTAGGCTGAATCACGTTAGATTAGTTTGTTTTATTAAGAGGAACGAAGTGAATCATTTGCAGTCGTCTTAGGTAAAAGAAAAACGCATCGAAGACTCGAATAAAGAGAAAAAATTAAGTGACCCACAATGCAACACACTCCTTACCTTTTTTTTTTTTTTCATGAATTCAGTGGTTTATTAAAGTCAAATTCCTAGATATAGAAAACATTAATACAGATAATTACCAGTATAAGAAACATTAGTAGGTAATTAAATAACCACACCGAACTAGATAACTATAGACTATAATAGTTATGTTAGGGTTAACGAGAGAACGCTGCCCCTCACCAAGAAGCTCCCGTGAGCCAGGTTTGAACTCGAAAACTGTAGCTCACGAGGCGAACACTGCACCACAGAGCCACCCAGGACACCATAGTAATTTCAAAGTCTTGATCGTGAGGAGTTATTTAATGGCTCCTCACGTTTTGTTACAGCTGGATGCCGCGTGACAAGAGGGAAGAGTGCCTTGCAACAAAAGTGGTGATGTTGGCTGTGGTGGTGGTGATGGTGGTGGTAGTGACGGTGCATGGTGGTGGTGGTGTTAGTAGTGTTAGTCATGCAACCAAAGGAGTTTTATTTGAACCCTGATTACGCAATGACCTAAAACACGCACCACATCCTAACTAATTAATAGGAAAAAAATAGGAAACGAAGAATTCAACAGAACTAGAAATCACACATTGTTCCCACCACAAAAAAAAAATCTAAACTGACATCAGTTGAACTGTAGGAAAAAAAGAACACCAGTTGTACATCTTAATTCTGATCAAGCTAATTCATGCTCAGACACACAGACGCAGCACTGCGTGAAAGGAAGGGAAGGAAATAGAAGGGTAGCTGCCGAGGCACGTGAGACCAAACTGCTGAAGAACTTAATTCAAGGGAACAATTATAAAAATAAGGAGGGCAAGAAACTCAAAAGCCTGACCAAGCATGTGATGATGTTGCGGCGCGGATACACCAGTTCTCTCTCTCTCTCTCTCTCTCTCTCTCTCTCTCTCTCTCTCTCTCTCTCTCTCTCTCTCTCTCTCTCTCTCTCTCTCTCTCTCTCTCTCTCTCTCTCTCTCTCTACGTAACCGAGAGAGAGAGAGAGAGAGAGAGAGAGAGAGAGAGAGAGAGAGAGAGGAGAGAGGGAGAGAGAGAGAGAGAGAGAGAGAGAGAGACTAACTTTATTTTACGTCACTCACTAATGATGATGATGATGATAATGATCTGTATAATGTTTATGTACGTATTATTTTATTTAATGAATGAACCAAACGCAAGTAAGATAAATTTTACGTAATAAATACAATAATAGGAAATAATTAAAAAGAACATTTAACACATACACGGGAATCAAGGCTTACTTCATATATCAAGAGACAGAAAGTGAGAGAAAAAATGGCATTACGAATGTAAAGTTAGATTTTTTTCTGTATGTACTAAAATGACATGAAATATATAAGAACCAAAACAAATTACAGATAGAATAACCAAGAATTACCATGAAAAGACGATGTGATAATCACACTCATCTAGTATAAACAGATAACGATAAATCAATTAAACAAAACTATCGGTAAATAGTAAGGCGCTAATCCATTCCCCGAAATCCGAACCTAAAGTTTCAAACCGTGAATTGAAACGGAAGAAGCAAGTCTCTAATCAGTCTCGGTTCTGTGGTGAAGACGTGAAGATCATATCAGCGGGAGTACCAGTGATCGGCACATACACCTACATAAGGCAATGCATAGCTAGAACCATCCTTAGGGGACACTATAACTATAAAGGAGGTGTAAGTTAGTGGTAGTGTGTTAGGTGAAGACGTGAATATCATATCATCGGGAGTATCAGTCATCTTAACGAGACAAACACTTAACCAAGGCAGTATATAGCTAGAACCTTCCTTAAGGGATACTAGAGGTGTAGGTTAGTGATAGTATTGGGTGGAGACGTGAGGAAGGTAGGAGTGCACGGGCGTCGATACACACGAGATACAGCTACTGCAACGACACCCTCTTGAAGGACAGCTAGACTAATCCACACTCACTCTAAGGTCTGTTGACTAGTAACTTTTTATCCCTTTTGTATGTTATTGTTGATTCGTGACGTGTTTGTGTGTTTGTGTTTTGTTTGTGTTTGGTGTTGAAGAAGGAGCATTTTTCTGTTTCTGGTGTTCTCTAGGAGCGGTTTTTTGTGTTTCTGGTGTGGGAGAGGAGTAGTATTTTGTGATGTTGGTGTGGAGGAGGAGCATTTTTGTGTTTTCGGTGTTTTGCAAAGGAGCAATTTTGTGCTAATGGCGTTCTTTCGGAGCGGTTTTTGGGATGGTGTTGGAGAAGGAGCGGTTTTATGCTGCCATGCGTGAAAACACTTAGTTGGTAAACGTTCTCTCTCTCTCTCTCTCTCTCTCTCTCTCTCTCTCTCTCTCTCTCTCTCTCTCTCTCTCTCTCTCTCTCTCTCTCTCTCTCGTCCTTGTGGCTTTGTTTACGATCCAGCGTCAGGGGGGGAGGGTGTGGGGGGGACGAAGAGGGGGAAGGCAGTGAGTGGTATTTACGTGGTTAGGATGTAATCACTTCTAACCACACGAAGTATCACTATGTCGTATATCTATATATTATCCTTTTTTTCTCTCCCTTCTTCTCACGTCACATGCAAGACAAGACAACGCTCAGTTGCAACTAATGCGGAAATGTTGTAGTGTTGAGTTGTATATGTTTATTTTTATTCTGAATTATTATACTTTCTCTTTCTGTATCTTCAGCATTCACTGACTCACTCACTCACTCAATGTACTATAATTACACTCACGCTTACACACTTGCATCTCTTCCTCATCCAACCTCACCCCCCCCACCCACACACACACACTTCCTCACTTTCTCGCATCTTCCTTGGCTGTCCTTGATTTCTTAACTCCTCATTGAAGGTTTTGAAGTGTAAAGATGAAGCAGACTGTTGGTGATGTGATATTCATGCTGCCTCGCCTTATTCTCCTTTAACATACTTGTGGTCCAGCGCACGCATTGGATAAACTATCACACTTACGTACACTGTCTTGACATTATTAGGGATCGAGTGTGTGTGTGTGTGTGTGTGTGTGTGTGTGTGTGTGTGTGTGTGTGTGTGTGTGTGTGTGTGTGTGTGTGTGCACGCGTGTGTGCGTGTATGCGTGTGTGTAGGAAATTCATAATTGCTCTTACAAGTCCATTGCAAAAAATATACTAAAACTTTCCTCTCGGTTTAACGTCTAGTACAAAGCATCTGTCTTCAATCCCCTGAGGATTGAGATACACTTACCACAAGGGCTTCCCCCGCGGCGGTGCCCATGAGGGGGGGGTGAGGGCTGAGGACTGCGGTGGCCAGGATGTAGGCAGCGACCAGGGTGCCTAGAAGCCCCATCAGGGTGAGCAGCCACCTCTTGCAGCGGGGCAGCATAAGGGTGAGGAGGGCCGCTACCGGGTTGGCAAGCGCGGAGAGGGTGACGGCGAGGTGGTAGGCCACGTTCCCGTAGGCGCCGCAAGAGAACGACTGAATGGATGGTAGTACGCCATTGGTGAGGCTGCAGGCCCATGCTTGCCCTGCCAGCATCAACCAGTACACGTAGACCGTCATGCCGCCGCCAGCCTGTGTTTTAAGGCCACTGTATGTATTCATGAGTTGGGTGTTGGAGTGGGAGGCGTCCAGCGCCGCTATACTGTTGTTTGGTGAGGACGCGGCGGCCTTCTCAGTCCTGATGTTAGGCAGGTTCTCCAGCAGGGTGAAGGCCACGCCGCTCGCCACCATCATCGCCATCAGGAAGAAGAAAAATACAGTAACAGAGAATCTTGGGTTCAGAGACACTGGTTCCAGCTTGGTGACGTTAAAATTGGAGGTCTCGTTGTATATGGTTATATTTTCACACATGGTGTTTCCTCCCACGCCCTGTGCCAAGGCCATCAGCGCTGGTAGTAATCCTGAGAGTCCTTCCCCCACTAAGTACGATGACAGGTAAATCTCTCGCCAGACGGCCATGTAAGGCATGAAGAGTACTGAAGACGTGCAGTCGACAAACGCCAACAAGAACACCAGTGTCAACAGGGCCGTGGAGTGCTCCACCCCGCCAATCCATGATGTTTTCTGCCATAGTAACGCCAACTGG